>JABSTQ010001464.1:0-29739 GCA_013358835.2 Ixodes persulcatus | reverse complement strand
GTCGACGTGGAGCATAGACGTGGGACGAGGTGTTGCCGTACGTTACATTTGCGTACAACACAGCGGTACAAGAAACCACAGGAATGACGCCGTTCCAACTGGTGTATGGCCGGACGGTTACGACAATGCTGGACGCCATGCTGCCTCACGTGCCAACCGACGATGGCAACGACGACGCTCAACTGATCTCTCAACGCGCGGAGGAAGCTCGTCAACTGGCAAGAATCAAGATTCAAAACCAACAGCGAGTCGACGCACGCCGGTATAACCTTCGTCGCAGGGACGTCCACTTCCAGCCCGGAGATAGGGTGTGGGTGTGGACGCCCATCCGTCGCCGCGGCCTCAGAGAGAAATTGCTGAAACGATACTTTGGACCTTACAAAGTGCTTCGTCGACTCGGGGATCTGAACTACGAGGTGATGCCCGACGGAACAAGAACGTCATCACGCCGCCCACCACGACCTGAAGTCGTCCACGTCGTGCGCCTGAAGCCGTACTACGCGCGATAGGACCATGGACCTTATGTGTTCGAAATGATGTTCCAAATGACTCTTTAGTTTACCGTTTCATTTGCTTTGTTTTGTTTTGTGTTGCATCGGGGCGATGCACTTCTTAAAGGGGGGAGTAATGCCGCGAGCGCAGCTGTCCAAGCAGGCAGCGCGCTCGTGGCCTAACGGTTATCGCGCGTGCCTTCCACGCAGAAAGCTTGGGTTCGAATCCTGGCCGCGTGGACGCATTTTTGTTCACTCTGACTCTGACGAAGTTCTGGTAAATTCGAGAATCGTGTTGCTCATTCGAGGTCGGAATGTTCTACACGCAGAACCTTCTACGCGGAATCTTCCAGAACCCCACGCGTGTACATAAGAGGCTCCGCGTAGCGAGCCGCAGTCAGTCTCGCCCCAGCGTTCGACTCTGCTCTACGCCGACTTCGACGCCCGCGACGCTCTGTTATTATTTTCTGTACCCTTTCATTTTTGGCACAAGTTCGCCACATTAAACGTTTCTTTCTTCCTGTTTATTTATTGCTCTTTCGGTCACCACCCGTGACAATATGAATTATTCCCAACTAGCCTAACTGTCCATTCTTCTAGGTCTTTTTTCCCCTTTTGAACAGGGCAAGGTCATCCGTTGATCTTTTCACACCGAACGTCCACCCCCTAGTCGCCCCCCTGCAGTAAATTGCAGCATAATACACAGAGACCGATTTTTGTGGACCGCTAAAAGTAGGATTGAAGCATTGGCTAACAAGATATACTATGTTAATGGATTGTCCAGGCTTTACTGTTTCTGGCATGTTATTTCTTATTTTTAAGTTCAGATTAGTCATTGAGAGAACAGCAACTGAAGGTGAACGTCCAAATTTCCCCGATGGCACGATCACATCTAAACATTTCAGGTTGAGCTGACAGGAAAATAAACAGTTATGTCACATATTTGTTTTTCCTCTGCTATAGTGAGCTATAGCAGCATTAATTTCACACCATCAAGTTTTTTTGTGACCCGCTGGGAACAAGCCATAATGCTCAAATTGCAACACCTATCATGTTTTCAGTGTTGCCAGTTGAGCCTTGCAGTCTGAAAAGCGATGGGGAACGAACTTGAAAGAAGAAATAATTTTTGACCTATAATATGGGGCACTACTTCAGCCATGACTAGTGATAGTTACAACCAATATTGAGGCAACTCAAACCATCAACATTTTGCCAGAGCTTCCCTTTAGCCATAAACAAATTTAGGAACTTCTTTAGACAATCTGTTGCACTTACGATGAACTGCAACGGATGCCGCGAGCCATTTTAGCCAATTCGGCACTTCATGACCCGTGACTTCGTGCCTCGCACAACCAGGAAGCCGCATGACACAATTCATGCTGATTTCGCTTCAGTGGCTCATAGCATCTGATGCAGCTCTTAGGCCAGGCTGACCCAACCTAAGAGCCGCAAACGAAACCACGAAACTTTCAAGAGCCGCGGGGGGGGGGGGGGGGGGGGGAGGGGGGGCAAACTTTTGTCCAGAGCAATTAACGAAACTCGAACTACTTTCAATCTATCCGAGTCAAAAGAAGTGCAACTGTACATAAGGTAGTAGTAGCACAAGACTACCAAACCGCAACCTGTGTTTGGATTTAAAACGCGTTCCATTTATCTTTTTGGGGAAGTGCTCGTGTGACCGGGAGGGACATGGAAGGGGGGGGGGGGAGGGAGCCGCAAGCCGCACTTTAACACGTAAAGAGCCGCAGCTTGGCCACCCCTGGTCTACACTACATATACTCCGCTTCACCTTAAACGGATACTTCAACGAAATATGAAATATACCCGTCGTGTGCACAAATAGGCTGAATATGATCCACAATATCCATGAATGACAATCGTACGTTTCTATCTTGAGCCTGATGGCTGTATTTTTCGTTATAAACTGCCCACTCTGGCAAACGCTCGGAGAGCAGCCAGCAGAAAGCACGTCACATCCGCCACAATCCTGACGCAGTTTGACTCAGGACCTTACGCCCGGACTCTGCGAGCTATCCCAGCCAATCCCGCTCTGTCGACGTAGCCCGTGATACGCTTTCCGCGCGTCGCTGTGCCCCCTCTCCAAGGTCACGTGACATTCACACGGCCTTGGACAGGCCCCGATGGCTCGTAGCATACGCTGAAAGCAGCCGAAGCACACCAGCGATCGGGCCACCGCGAGTAACCCCAAAGCTGTCTTTGTACGAAATTTGAGTGGCGGAATCTTCCGTAATTTTTTAGATGGACAATAGCGACTTCTGGGAACATAAAAAGAGAGTCTCGGAGAGAGGGGAGTTCCTCCTTCAGCTCTTCTCTCGTCGTGGCCAGAGGCGAGACAGTTACCATCACTACCTGTCAAGGTTCCTAGACGGGCATCACAAACGAGGCGTTAGCGACATCTTGAAAGTAGTGAAAGCGCACAATAAAGACGAATACGAAGACGGAGAGGCAAACAGGACGAGCGCTGACTATCAACTGAATTTTTATTGGAAAAAATAGAAACAGCAAAATAAAATCAGCAAAAGCCACAAATACTACAAATGTGACTAGTCATCAATGACTCGGCCACCACACGTGTGAATAAAGTCCACTACTTTCAACATGCATAACCAACTCGCCTGCATCGCTACATTACGTTAGCGACATCCACCAGGTGCTATTTCCTAATCATTTAATTCGTTTCAAAAATCCTTTCCGTGTCTTTTTCAACACGAGATTGGTGTGTCTGATGTAATAATGCTCCATTGAACACGAATAGACCAAGAAATAAGCGCCGAAATTTCGTTATAGTAACCTTAAGTCAGGGCGCAGCGGATGCTACGAGCCATCAAAGCAAGGCCGTGCGAGTGTCATGTGACCTTAAAGAGGGGGCGCAGCGACACGCGCAATCTGCTGTGTTCAAAAAGCACGATTGGCTGGGATTGCTCTTAGCATCCGCTGCATCCGGACATAGGGTGAAATAGGAATACCATGCAGCCGAATGCTACCAGGTGAGCAATAAGTGCCTGATTTTGTTTTCTCATATGCACACACTTAATGAACATATTAATCACCCGTGCTAGTAGATTTTTTTTTAAACTAATCCATTCAATTGTCCTCAGTGACCAGTGTCACGGCAACGCAACACAATATATGAAGGCTGTATTTAAGCATCACATCAGTAATGCAAATTTATATATTTCTTTTTAGCTACAGCCATTCACCAATCTCTTTATTGATGTACACCAGCAATTGGAATCTAAGATGCCGTATGAATATTGTTAGACATCTCAAATTTAATTTACGTAGTTTGCACCCACCCATCACATAAACTGAGTTGGCACCAAGTTGGTTGCAATAGAAAGCTAGCTGGATTTCGACTTCCGCTTCCTTTAATAGTCAATGAAGGCTAAATTCTAAAGCAGGTATACCTTGTTCCTCCGATTCTTCAACATCATCCATCCTTTCAACAGTCCGGTAAAAAATGTCTGGCTTTGGCTTGCCCTCTCTCAGTTCAAGAACGGTCGCCAGGTTTTCTGGGGCAATCTCAAAAATCGTTGCTTGGCATCAATGCTTGTGATGCGATGAAACTCAGCGAAAATTTGAAATAAAAATAGTTGATTTTTGTCAACCTATAAATCGTAAACTACCCTGTAGAAGAGCAGGAGGCAAGTAAAAAAGATTCCCATTTTATTATGATAAACAGAATCGTAAATGCAAAGATGGTAGTGGCAAAAATTGAAACCGGAGTACCTCAGGGTAGTGTGCTCGGGCCACTCTTATTTATTATTTTTATTAATGATATTGAAAATAGTGTACCACAGGCAAACATTGTTTCTTATGCTGACGACACAACTATTTTTATTAAGGGCCACACAGCGGATGAAATTGAGAGCACGGCAATAAGAGTCCTTTCAAACATCGATTTGTGGACGAAAGTAAACGGGCTAAAAATAAACGCGGATAAAACAAAATGTGTGTTACTTCGATCACGAAATAGACAAGTACCTAATTTTCTTCAAATAACTTTAGGCTCTTCAACACTTCAAGTGGTAAAATCGGTAAAAATATTGGGCGTTTATTTCACTGAATCGTTGTCATGGAATGAGCACGTTGATTATATACATCAAAAAGTTCGTAAATCTATTGGTCTCCTTTGTAAGAATCGTGATGTATTTCCAACAAGTGTTAAATTACTTTTATATTATTCTTTGATTTACACTCACTACGTGTATTGCCATTTAGTTTGGGGCCAAACAACGATGCAAAATATAACAAAACTACTACTAACTCAAAAGAGGGTTCTTCGAATTGTCGCAAATGTACCATTCTTGCACCCTCTCGGGAGCTCTTTCTTAAACATAACGTCATTCCTATTGACCACTTGTACAACTTTCGCCTGCTGGTGATGTATAATACGGAATTAAAACATAATAATATTTTTTTTTTCCTTTTCGCACTGTCAGGCTTAGCAAAACTAGATCATAAATATGTCACACGTCACGGCGAAGTTTGGAGCGTTTCAATACCCCGTACAAATTACGGCTTTGCATCAATAAAATACGCATTACCGACTTTACTTAATAAACTCGAAGCCAATAATGTCAGCATCTATGGGACAACAAATCGAATGTTGACAAAAATCATATTACAGACAACATAATTTTTACCTCCAGTTCCTGGAGTTTTTTTGTATCTGTGGTGAAAGTTGTTTCTATTTTAAAAATATTAATTTTGATGCATTCAAGCTGAGTGTAACAATGTGAATACTCATGATTGTGTTTTAGTGCCCATTTTTGTGTTTGTTTTCGTTGTGTTTACAATGCTGCTTTCCCGCCAAAGTGTGTTAGGGCGCCAGGACCTCGTCAAGCTGCAACTGCAGCTTTTTGTCCTGACGTCCTCCCTTTTTGTACCAACCAGAATGGGAAATAAAAAATGCATTATTATTATATTATAAACAAAAAACACTCGTGGTGCTTGCTCTTGCCATGGAGGAAGTGCCAGTTAATAAGGCTATGGTATTGTTATCAGTTTTCTGAAAGTAATTTGTTCCAAGCACATTTCCTTATGCTTGTGATCACATTTAGCTTTACCCACGCTTCGACAAATGCAGTTAATACTTACTTTAAAATAAACAAATAAATAAAAACAAGTATGAAGTACCCCCTTTCTCCACATAAAGGCAACTAATGCAGAATGCGTAGTGTTTTTTGATGGCCAGTTTTGATCAGATGCATCTCAGCTGCACCAAATCTCACTCAGCAGGAGGAACATCTCAAAATATAAAGCTATTTGCTCGGTTTTCTAGCCCTCCAAGATATAACTAAAAAGCAAGTATTTTCTTATAATGCAGCTATAGAAAAGGCAAGCAAGAATTGTTCTATGAAGAGATTTCTTTGTTTCAAGACATGTTGAACTTGAATAATCTCCACTGAAGTGAGCAATAGGGCAAAGACAGTGTGCTTGCTTTCTTGTTCTGTTGAAAACTTCCAGCAGGTTGGCAGAGCAGTGCCATTGGGCAAGCTCTCAGATACAGCCAGCTGTCGGTCATAAAACTGCTGACCATGCTTTCTGCATATACTCATGTGCATGAGGGCAGGGTCAGGTAATGAAATACTTGTCCAGAGAGCCCATAGTTTCTCCCAACCCCTAAGCTGAGCCCTTGGGAGGTAAATAATAGCGAAAGACGAACAACGGCTTTATTTACTGCAAATGTGCTGAAAAAGAAAAAGTGTAATACGACAAAGGGTAAACTGCACGTTTTTTTCTATACCTTCTGCATCATGAAGCATTACAATGACCTCGCAGAACAGGGATGGTCTTGGTTTTCTTTCAGTCACCATGAGAACAGTTGGAAGGTTTTCCGAGGCAACATCCATAAATCGCAACAGAATGTTAAGTTGGGCTAGTTGGTTGTTCATAAATGGAAGGAAGCGCCGAAAGACGGGGACAAAAGAAGTAGGTAACAACGACACGTGGCGCACTCGCAACTGAAGCTTTATTGGAAAATACAAAGACTTAAATACTATGACAAGCCACTTCATTTCCTGCCACCCCACTCTCTCTCTAAAAATAGAATCTCCTTATCTAACAATGCCACAGACGGCTCGCTGACGCACTTATCAAGCCCCTTGTTTTGATAATGAATGCTTCGTGAACTTCCCTCGTGGTTTTATCGCTGTGTCGTCCCAGGATGGCTGTGTTAGTAAACAGTGGTGTGCACGGGCATCTATCGCAATGTACGGCCAGATGCCCAGACGGCGTCTGTTTTACAGCTGATGCATGTTCTCTTGCACGTTCATTGACGCAGCGGCCAGTTTGTCCTATGAAGGAACGCCCACATGATAATGGAATGTCGTAAACGACACAGGATGAACATTCCCAGAACTTATTTCTGTGTTTTTTGTGCATTCTTCCCTGTCCATGTGTGGGTAATTAATTCGCTTGCACAAAGACGAAAGTTTGCTAGGGGCCGTGAAAACAACCGGTACGTTGAAGCGCCCCTCAACTTCTTTCAGGTTGTGGGAGACGGCATGTAGGTAAGGTATGATTGCTGGTCTGCCTTTTGGTCGTTCATGAGCTTTTTGTGGAAAGCCTCTAAACTTTCTCTTCAATCCATCTGCTACATCAGCAAGTGTTTTTCCCTGGAAACCCGCAGCTAATAGGCGATCAACCTGCAACATGAAGCTCCTGCCCATTTCATGTTCACATGATTTCTTCAGCGCTACTCCAAGGCAGGACGCGGCGATACCTTTTTTATTAGTTTAGAATGGGCAGAGTCATACCGTAGCACCCTTTTCTTAGAGCGGGGCTCATAGGCCCAACATGTGTGGTCTTGAAGAAACGTGAGCTTAAGATCTAGAAGCTGTAGATGCCCCCCCGATGTTCTCTCATGGGTAAACTTCAAACCTTGAGCGCAGGCCGCAAAAACACCCAACAATTCTGCTGCATCATTATCAATGTACTCTTTTGGTTGGAGGACAATAACCAGGTAATCATCCACATAAAGGAAAACCCTAAAACGGCCTTCATTTCAGAGTCTTTCAAGTATGGCTTGATCACAATGCGCTAAGAAAATGTCGCACAGTCCTGGAGCTACTCTCGAACCTATACAAATGCCCTGCCTTTGAACATACACTTCATCATTGAACGCTACGAATGTGTTTTCAAGATAGAAAGACAGGAGTTCCATAAAACTTTCTACACTCATACCACAGGTGCTCCGCAAGGCTGTTTCTCCACTGCTTTCGACACAGTTTTCTACTGCACTAAAAAGAGGCTGGTGCGGAACAGAGTAAAAAAGGTCTTCGACATCAATTGAGAAGGCATTGCACTTTTTTTCCCGTCCCATTCTTCAAACATTCTATGACCTCCTCCGAGCTACGGACCAAAAAAGCATCTTGCAGTTTGAGTGACGACAGGTGGGTTTTAAGAAAAGTAGAAATCTGGGATCGCCACGAATCTCTTTCCGTCACAATCGCCCTAAAGGGAACGTCCTTTTTGTGAGTTTTTGCCGCGAAGAAAATTTCCAGAGACAGCTTCTTACTTGCGTTCATCTTAGCCAGAACAGAGAGGTCTATTTCACTGCACAATTTCTTGGCCCTCAACTTCACCTTGTTCAGAAATCCCGGCTTCACCACCTTGAAGTTCTTGGCGACCGCTTCCCTTGCTTTGGCGGCGTACAAATCTTGAGGCAGGACGACGAATTCCCCTCCCTTGTCGGACGTCAGTAGCTTGAGGCTGGTGTTTTTGAAGTGCTCAACAGCAGCTCCCATCTTCAGGCTTTTTGGGCGGTGGCCGGCGGTACGGCAGAGCACATCGACTCCATCCGAAAAAAACCTTTCCCTGTCCTGGGGGAGCGCCCTATCTGCCATGGCTCTGACCATTGAAAGCTTTGCAGGGGGCGGTAGCTTAGGCTCGACGGCGAACTTGGGTCCCTTCTCCAGAGTCGCCTTGATGTCTTCAGGCAACGTTGCTCAACCGAGGAATGTGACCCCTCCTTGCTTCATCTTGCTGGTAGAGCGCTTTTTTGGCAGCACCATCAGCTGCCGGCGCCACAGGAACTCCGTCATCTGCTCGGCACTCTGTAAATGCGAGGCAAAGCTTCGCTCAGCCGCTGGTTGATCTGAAGCCCTCCCGAAACACATCACCTTGAGGCAGTCTCTATATCGTTCCACTTGTTTCCAAGTCTTGGACCTGACCAACTTGCACAGGCGTTTGGCATGGCCGGTAGACGGGAGGAAACCTCCTAAGAGCGTCAAAACTTCTGGTGGTAGATATCCGGTGCTGATGACGTAGGCGTGCATCCTAGCACGGCAGCATGAAATGGCCATGAGGTTAACCAGAGTGGTGGTGGACTGGAAGTTGTTAGGGGAACATAAAAAAGGGCCCGTTGTACTAGAAATGAATTGCAACAGAATGTTAAGTTGGGCTAGCTGGTTGTTCATGACTGGAAGGAAGCGCCGAAAGACGGGGACAAAAGAAGTAGGTAACAACGACACGTGGCGCACTCGCAACTGAAGGTTTATTGGAAAATACAAAGACCCAAATACTATGACAAGCCACTTCATTTCCTGCCACCCCACTCTCTCTCTAAAAATAGAATCTCCTTATCTAACAATGCCACAGATGGCTCGCTGACGCACTTATCAACGCCCCTTGTTTTGATAATGAATGCTTCGTGAACTTCCCTCGTGGTTTTATCGCTGTGTCGTCCCAGGATGGCTGTGTCAGTAAACAGTGGTGTGCACGGGCATCTATCGCAATGTACGGCCAGATGCCCACAACCTGAAAACCCTCCCACAACCTGAAAAAAGTTGTGGGGCGCTTCAACGTACCGGTTGTTTTCACAGCCACTAGCCAACTTTCGTCTTTGTGCAAGCGAATTAATTGTGCAAGCGAACAACCCTCCCACAACCTGAAAAACGTTGCGGGGCGCTTCAACGTACCGGTTGTTTTCACGGCCCCTAGCAAATTTTCGTCTTTGTGCAAGCGAATTAATTACCCACACAGGGACAGAGGAGAATGCACAAAAAAACACAGAAATAAGTTCTTGGAATGTTCATCCTGTGCCGTTTACGACATTCCATTATCATGTGGGCGTTCCTACGTAGGACAAACTGGCCGCTGCGTCAATGAACGTGCAAGAGAACATATTGAGGTATTTAGCCCAAATGTCAACTTTACTGCAGGAGAACATGCATCAGCTGTAAAACAGACGCCGTCTGGGCATCTGGCCGTACATTGCGATAGATGCCCGTGCACACCACTGTTTACTAACACAGTCATCCTGGGACGACACAGCGATAAAACCACGAGGGAAGTTCACGAAGCATTCATTATCAAAACAAGGGGCGTTGGTAAGTGCGTCAGCGAGCCATCTGTGGCATTGTTAGATAAGGAGATTCTATTTTTAGAGAGAGAGAGTGGGGTGGCAGGAAATGAAGTGGCTTGTCATAGTATTTAAGTCTTTGTATTTTCCAATAAACCTTCAGTTGCGAGTGCGCCACGTGTCGTTGTTACCTACTTCTTTTGTCCCCGTCTTTCCGCGCTTCCTTCCAGTCATGAACAACCAACTAGCCCAACATTCTGTTGCAATTCATTTCTAGTACAACGGGCCCTTTTTTATGTTCCCCTAACAACTTCCAGTCCACCACCACTCTGGTTAACCTCATGGCCATTTCATGCTGCCGTGCTAGGATGTACGCCTACGCCATCCGCACCGGATATCTACAACCAGAAGTTTTGACGCTCTTAGGAGGTTTCCCCCCGTCTACCGGCCATGCCAAACGCCTGTGCAAGTTGGTCAGGTCCGAGACTTGGAAACAAGTGGAACGATATAGAGACTGCCTCAAGGTGATGTGTTTCGGGAGGGCTTCAGATCAACCAGCGGCTGAGCGAAGCTTTGCCTCGCATCTATAGAGTGCCGAGCAGATGACGGAGTTCCTGTAGCGCCGGCAGCTCATGGTGCTGCCAAAAAAAGCGCTCTACCAGCAAGATGAAGCAAGGAAGGGTCACATTCCTCGGTGGAGCAACGTTGCCTGAAGACATCAAGGCGACCCTGGAGAAGGGACCCAAGTTCGCCGTCGAGCCTAAGCTACCGCCCCCTGCAAAGCTTTCAATGGTCAGAGCCATGGCAGATAGGGCGCTCCCCCAGGACAGGGAAAGGTTTATTTCGGATGATGTCGATCTGCTCTGCCGTACCGCCGGCCACCGCCCAAAAAGCCTGAAGACGGGAGCTGCTGTTGAGCACTTCAAAAACAACAGCCTCAAGCTACTGACGTCCGACAAGGAAGGGGGATTCGTCGTCCTGCCTCATGATTTGTACGCCGCCAAAGCAAGGGAAGCGGTCGCCAAGAACTTCAAGGTGGTGAAGCCGGGATTTCTGAACAAGGCGAAGTTGAGGGCCAAGGAATTGTGCAGTGAAATGGACCTCTCTGTTCTGACTAAGAAGGTGAACGCAAGTAAGAAGCTGTCTCTGGAAATTTTCTTCGCGGCAAAAACTCACAAAAAGGAAGTTCTCTTTAGGGCGATAGTGACGGAAAGAGATTCGTGGCAATCCCAGATTTCTACTTTTCTTAAAACCCACCTGTCGTACTCAAACTGCAAGATGCTTTTTTGGTCCGTAGCTCGGAGGAGGTCATAGAATGTTTGAAGAATGGGACGGGAAAAAAGTGCGATGCCTTCTCAATTGATGTCGAAGACCTTTTTTTACTCTGTTCCGCACCAGCCTCTCTTTAGTGCAGTAGAAAAATGTATCGAAAGCAGTGGAGAAACAGCCTTGCGGAGCACCTGTGGTATGAGTGTAGAAAGTTTTATGGAACTCCGGTCTTTCTATCTTGAAAACACATTCGTAGCGTTCAATGATGAAGTGTATGTTCAGAGGCAGGGCATTTGTATAGGTTCGAGAGTAGCTCCAGTACTGTGCGACATTTTCTTAGCGCATTGTGATCAAGCCATACTTGAAAGACTCGGAAATGAAGGCCGTTTTAGGATTTTCCGATATGTGGATGATTACCTGGTTATTGTCCTCCAACCAAAAGAGTACATTGATAATGATGTAGCAGAATTGTTGGGTGTTTTTGCGGCCTGCGCCCAAGGTTTGAAGTTTACCCATGAGAGAACATCGGGGGGGCATCTACAGTTTCTAGATCTTAAGCTCACGTTTCTTCAAGACCACACATGTTGGGCCTATGAGCCCCGCTCTAAGAAAAGGCTGCTACGGTACGACTCTGCCCATTCTAAACTAATAAAAAAGATATCGCCGCGTCCTGCCTTTGAGCAGCGCTGAAGAAATCATGTGAACATGAAATGGGCAGGAACTTCATGTTGCAGGTTGATCGCCTATTAGCTGCGGGTTTCCCGGGAAAAACACTTGCTGATGTAGCAGATGGATTGAAGAGAAAGTTTAGAGGCCTTCCACAAAAAGCTCATGAACGACCAAAAGGCAGACCAGCAATCATACCTTACCTACATGCCGTCTCCCACAACCCGAAAAAAGTTGCGGGGCGCTTCAACGTACCGGTTGTTTTCACGGCCCCTAGCAAACTTTTGTCTTTGTGCAAGCGAATTAATTACCCACACAGGGACAGGAAAGAATGCACAAAAAAACACAGAAATAAGTTCTTGGAATGTTCATCCTGTGTCGTTTACGACATTCCCATATCATGTGGGCGTTCCTACGTAGGACAAACTGGCCGCTGCGTCAATGAACGTGCAAGAGAACATGCATCAGCTGTAAAACAGACGCCGTCTGGGCATCTGGCCGTACATTGCGATAGATGCCCGTGCACACCACTGTTTACTAACACAGCCATCCTGGGACGACACAGCGATAAAACCACGAGGGAAGTTCACGAAGCATTCATTATCGAAACAAGGGGCGTTGATAAGTGCGTCAGCGAGCCATCTGTGGCATTGTTAGTTAAGGAGATTCTATTTTTAGAGAAAGAGAGAGAGAGAGAGAGAGAGGGAGAGGGAGTGGGGTGGCAGGAAATGAAGGGGCTTGTCATAGTATTTAAGT
This sequence comes from Ixodes persulcatus, assembly GCA_013358835.2. NCBI lineage: Eukaryota > Metazoa > Arthropoda > Arachnida > Ixodida > Ixodidae > Ixodes > Ixodes persulcatus. The sequence goes on along the minus strand of JABSTQ010001464.1, from coordinate 17,229 downwards.
CTTTGTATTTTCCAATAAACCTTTAGTTGCGAGTGCGCCACGCGTCGTTGTTACCTACTTCTTGTGTCCCCGTCTTTCGGCGCTTCCTTCCAGTCATCCATAAATCGCTCCTTTGCCTTGACGCCAGTACTAATACGAAAAAACTATGCACAAATCTGCAAGAAACATTATTTCCAAATCTTCAGTCTACTTGAAGATATTTGTAAGCTGCTCTTTTTAGTAGAGAAAAATAAAAAAGAACATTATTTTTAGTTGTAAAAAAATCATAATTGATGCCAGTGGGAAAAAACAGGAGACCCATCATCGTACCACGCTTCACCATGACAGGACTAACGGAGCCGCAACCGCAAAGCAAATCTCCGCGTTGGGGAACATTCTCTCCAACCGCGTCATCGAGCGAATGGGAACTCCCTGCGGGAGCTCCCATTCGCTAGCAGTGCGAATTCACCATAATGAGGGTGGTCGTGGTTTTATCAGGGTACTTACTGCTCCTAAAAGCATGAGCAACATCGTTTCACACAGGTGGAGTTTTAAGGGTAGTAAGCAACATATTACCTGGTCTGTGAGCTTTAGAGCTGGATAGTTGTCTACGATATTGGAGATTGTAGGGTGCATGCTGATGTACTCTCTTTGCCCAAAACGTCCTCTCTATGGCATATTTCACCATCTCCATATACGTATCCGCTTCCTTCCTTTCTCTTCTGTTTGCGTCAATGTGGCCGGCTATGAAATGTCAATCTTCAGTCATGGGCGAGGATGCTTGCAGCTTCCGAAAATTAAAAGGAACGAAGTAAACCAACCTTGAACATTGTAAAAACACTCCGAGATTGCGAAAAATAAAGTACAGACAGACACAGTTTTAACTCGCAGCAGCTCGTTTTTGCCCTAACCTTCTGTTCATAAATCAACGCTTTTCAATATGTCTGCCGTCCACCTGTAGTCGAATATTTTTTTCTACATCACAAGCATTTCTCTGATATCATTCAAGAGACAAAGGAGCCTACAAGCCCGAAATCAATATTTAAAGAGCTCAATAATCAGACACTACTCAGTTAGTTAAACACCTCCTAGATCGCAAGGCCTTATATCCCTGTCAGACGGGCACCTAAAAGGACCTTTACGCGAAAGGCCTTTAGGATTTTCAAATGACCTTCACGTTCTGTCGTGCCAGACAGCGCAAGTAAATGTCATTTAGATTATGTTTACAGCCATTGAAGTCTCGTAGTTCGGTTCAAATGCATAAATCATGCTCACGCCAGAAAAATAATATTTTGGCGATATAAGTAATTTTTTCAGTTTTTCTCAAGAAAACAATATACTAACAAAGACAAAATGACGAGTTCAGTCCAGTGATTACAACAATGTCCACTTTAAGCCCAAGTAAAGTGTTTTTTTGGCAATTAGCGGCAACCCTTAGCGTTGCGAGTGCGCCACGTTCTCACACACAAGCACACATGTGCTTAAGTGAGACGGCTCTAGAAAATGTATGTTGGAAGAAAGCCTGAAATAAAACTATTCTATTCTATTCTATTCCCCCCGCTCACTCAGTTCTAGGGGACGCCTTTTTCGGAGGTCGATACGGGACAGAGCAAGAGAGTAGTAGTTTGACGTCCGTGACGTCATGTCCGGTGTTCGTGACATCTTCACGCACTCCTCCGGAGTATGCCCCCAGCTCGTTCCTCCAAAGTCAGCCCAACTGTCATAGTTGGAAAAGACGGCCCTTGCCAGTCGTTTGCAAAGCCATCAAAGCAACGTAGATGGAAACAAATCGCCGCGGCGTTTTTCGGGGCTTCGGAGATGCAGGAAAGAGCCGACGTTAAAAAAGATGCGTTTCAAATACGAGAGTGTCAGCAAGAGCCACGTAAATACCTGTGCACACTCGGAGCGGACGCGCGCGTTTGACCGAAGTGCTTCGGGACCGATCTTTTACGATTACCACTCGATTCTGACGTGACACTCCGCAAAGAAAGGTGGGACCGGCATTGCGTAGCTATAGCTCGACAGTGACGTACCGTCGTGTCAGAATAAAAATGGCATACTAATAACAAAGTGTACATACCGTGTTGCAAAGGTAATCCATACGACGTTTATTTGAGCTTTGTATCACACAAAACAAGGAGATAGAATCGATGAGAGTCCCTTTTCGACGACAGCGTTCGTCACCGCTGCCTCGGAAAACAAAATAACAAGGGGAAGAGATTGACCTCTTAATCTAAAATTGAGGTCAGCGATTAAACTATAATACGGGAAGGGTCCACAAGGGTCGCACAGGCGGGTATTCCACCCAGCAAGCCAGCCGGTCGTGGGCACACGGTCTTGGGCAAGTACCGTCGGAGCAACGCTGCGCCCAGTCGGAGTGCCTGCTAGGCCTAAATTCTGCCGAGCTCGCTCGCTCGGTGTCATCGTTGCCGTTGTAGGTTTTCCCTAGTGTTTGTGGATCCAGCGTTCGTGTTCGTCGTGGCCGGTTTCGAGTACTTCCTTCTTTTTTCTTGCTGCTTAAAATCGGGACCTGCCATAAGAGCACGTAGAAAAATAAATGTCCGTTGGTCGTCGCGACCAAGTAACTGAGCGACGTTGTCGGTCATGTTGATTTGATCGGAGAAAGACGGCTCCGGAGCTGTTGTCATACGTACATTTTTGGCGTAAGATCGTTTCGTGTATCTGGCCTCGGTTTTTTAGCGCATGGCACTGCAACAATAACACGCCGCAACCGCCGCCTCCCCCCGCCCTAACACTGGATACAACAACAACCCGCTACAAGCTCTCCGCAAAACGTAAAAAAAATAATAAAGAAAATAGATTTGCTTGTTTTTACGTTTCCGGCAATAACGTCACGGACGTCGCTGCCCCGTATTGACCTCCGAAAAAGGTGTCCCCAGTTCTAGTCCTAACAATCCTCGGAGCTCCCGTTCCTTTCCGTGCTTCTGCTACGGTTTTGCCCTGCAGTGTTCGGTTGGGCGTCGTGTTCATGCTTGAGTTTCATCGCAAGCGTCAGAGGTCCTCCAGCCGATCCTCCCAAAGTCGTATCAGCGCCCAGGTCGTCTCAACTCTCCAATGGAAGCGCGGCGACCCCTTCCTTGTTGTGGACGCTCCTCCGTAGTTCGACATATCGCACCACGCGATAGTGAGATACAAAAATATATATGTACAAAAAATATTAAATATACAGGGTACAGTTAGAAATACGCTATTAAAGGATGATAAATTATAAAGTAGAGAAATCAAAGCTAGATAACTATGGTTGTAAGGAAAATCGAGAGAAGGATTACCGAAGTGTCGAAGCGGACGACGCGAGCAGGCGACGACGGCGAGGCATACTTGATAGCTGGGGCCGTGAGTACAGAAAAGTATTAGTCGAGAGAGGTTTGTACAGAATATACGTGAAACGCGCGCTCTTCTTAAATCATAGAAATGCAAAACCATTTATTTTAGATATGGGTACGATCTTTTATTTCAATTCGCTTCTCTATTGTAGACCGCTGCTGACGAGGGTAGGCCTTTAGCAGCCGTAAAGGAGTTGCGGGAACTCAGGTTCACGAGAAGGACCTTTACGCTAAATGCTATTTGAGTTGCCGCGTGGCACTGCCTAAATGGCATTTACACTAAAGGTCCTTTGGCGTAAAGGTCCTTTTAGGTGCCCGTCTGACAGGGGTATTAGTGTTGCTGGATTCTACCACCTCCCAGAGGTCATCGCAAGGCAGACTGGAAAAGTACTGCCTTAGCATTCAGCTGGAACACGTATTCTCACCAACTAAACACGAGTTCGAGGCCAATGCTAACATAGCACTGTCCACTTTGTACCCTGCACTGAAATATGATAATTGACACAGAAAATCAAGTGCTAAGGTATTGGTATTTAGGAGGTGTTAGGCCAACTCAAACTGAAAGTGTCCTTTAAATCGAGCTATAGCCACATTTTGTGTCGTGATGACAAATGTTGATGGCATGTGCAAATTTATTTTTACGTGACTTGTTTTTATTTTTGTTCATTTGTTTGTTTGGACATAGTATCGTCATTTGTGGTTTAAGCCTATGCTTTATGTCGGATACTGTCATAAAGCATAGTGTCTGTCATAACCAGAATCTATTAACGCAAACTTAAATGACAAAAATATTTTTGAAGCCGCAGTGCCTCTTCTGTGGACCAGACCAACGGATAATGTTCAGTTTTATTCTGTGGACCAGACGACAGGATAATGTGCGGCCTTCGCAGTACCTTTTCTGTGGACCAGACCACAGAATAAACTGCAGCTTTATTCTGTGGACCAGACTGAAGGAGATAAGGTTCGCGGTACGGTAGGTCATGTTAACTTAGCTCAGCTAATATTTTTGTGGTTGGTCCACAAATTTGCGGGGTAGGGTAGGTCATGTTAAGTTAGCTCAGCTCATTTTTTGTGGTTGATTTGTGACCTTCCACAAATCTGCGGGGTAGTGTAGGACATAACTCAGCGCAGCTCGTTTTTTTGTGTGTGTGTGTGGTTAATTGGTCAGCAAGTTTGTGGTCCAATTCTACGGCGACAGCCTTACTTATGGTCCATTCTGCGAAAATCAGGCGTCGGCGTCCATGGGCTGCGACGTCAACATACCCACCCACAACTCTTACATACCCACTCAGGTGGATTAGCCAGTGACGATGACAGCTGTCGTCAAAAGCTCGCGGCTGATGCACCAATTCCCATTGGGCTGTGATGTCAACATACCCACGCACAATTCCCACATACCCACTCAAGCTGTCGTCACTGCCGGCCAGTGACGACAGCTGCCGTCTGAAGCTCACGGCCGATTCACCAATTCCCACTGGTTGCGTCGTCAATATACCACAATTCTCACATACTCAGTCGAGGGGATGTGAGAATTTCAGTCGCCACGAGCCTCTAAAAGTCGCCAGTTTGGCGAGAAATCGCCACACCTGGCACTTCTGGCGCCTTCGGTCCACAGAATAAGGCCGCACATTATCCTGTGGTCTGGTCTACAGAATAAAGCTGAACATTATCCTGTGGTCTGGTCCACAGAAAAGGCACTGCGTACCTCGAAAATGTTCGACTGCTGTGACACAGGCAATTGGAAATGTTGGATTGCTAGGTGGGGGCGCTACCGCATCCTATCAGGACTTTACATGCGCAACGCGGGTGAGTACCTTTCTTCACGCGATGGGGAGAGAAGCTGAAGACTTCTTCACTAACATGCGCCAGCGGCCGATCTTCCTTCATCTCATGAATACTACCTTTGAAAAAGCGATTCAATCGTCGCAAGCAAGTGGCTAAACCCGGAAGCGTGTCCGTCACCGAACCTATTATTTAGTTTTATTCTCCAAGTTTTTAACAATAAAGACTTGCCAGCCTTCCATTTTGTGCTGTGTTTCATTGTAGCTGGAGTCGGCACTAGCGGTAACTGGGATCAGCTCCAACTGGGAACAGTTGTAACTGTGACCAATTCCAGCTGGGACCAACTCCAACCGAGAATTGTTCCATAAACCAGTTGAACTGGGAACAGCTGGTCCCTTTTGAAAATTTTCGCCTGGGTGGGCAACTATTTTGTTGAATCCAAACATTGAGGGCACTGTGTGTACGAGCTTTACAAATGTACATTGCACTGTCAGTACCATTTACTAGAACGAGCGTAAAGTTTCTTCCTTCAGATCATCGAATAAAAGAACACCATTTCATTCCAAGGTCGTGTCTTGAAATGACTGCAAAAAAGGCACCGACATAAAACTAGAGGATGCTGACCTTCCAGGGTAATTGGATAGATATAAAACGAATTTAGAGGCACATGTGATATTGCTTCGAATGCGTTCAATATATCTAAAGGAGAACTGCACTGCATTTTGGATGGAAAGTATTTTCAGTCAACTGAATACCCACTTAGTTCCCACAGCTTCCTGTTAAAAGGAAAACGGCAATTCTATGCGAAAATACTTTCGAGCTCAAGAGCGCCCGAGTTTCACTTCAATCTTTACCTCACGGTCAGTATCAGATTTGGCTTTCACTGGAGGACTCCATTTTCGCCTTAAAAGTACAAACCCTGTCAACGAACCCTGCAGATTACTACCTCCAAGCGAGAATTCATATACATAAAAAAAAATGGCATGGTTTAAAACTTTCCCATTCTGAAAGCGGTATTCGTTTCTTTTCATATGAGCCCGTGTTAGTTGACACTTGTAGAACGCTTAACCTTTTCCGCTAACATGACTCTTTGCCGAAATTGGCAGCCGCTGACCGTTGAGCTCTTTAAAATGCTACTTTTCATCAAATTTATTCGTGTGTTGCAGCAGTCATATGTTTACTCTTGTTTGGTATGGCTTCCGTGTAAAAACAAAATATGTATCAAAAAGGTCATTCTATTTTTGTTTTACAAATTCTAGTAATACAATTTTTCCAGTAATATAAGAGTTCACATCGCAAAAAAAAATTCCAGAAAAATGTATGCCAGTGTTACTGTCCCGGCAAAATTAGATTTCCTGTATTTGTATAGGATTTCTAAACACTTTTTTATTTTTCAAATGTATTTCTGATATGTATCGCAATACTTTACTACAGATGTATTTCAGTATCAGCATTTTAGCTGTCTTCATGATGTATCCCAGTATTTTTATTTCCAAATACATTTTAGTGTATGTCTGCCCCAACCCTCCAGGGTTGAGGGCAGAGATACACTAAATAGTAATAAAAATAAAATGTAAAAAAACGCAACTAAGCAAGCGTGTCTGCAGGCATGTTGAGCGCACCTTCGACCTGTCGCATATTTTCCTAAAATTCAGTCAAAATGGCAAGGAGTGTAACCTCTTTGGAAAACAACTGTTTCTGGCTATTTGGAAAGCATGTGTCAAGGGTTTGTGATCCGTGAAGGCCCGTGAAGATGATGAATTGGCATCCTTCCAGAAAATATTGCAAGTACTTCGAAATAGGCTGTTAGAAGCTCCCGACCAAAAGCACTGCAACGCTACTTCGTGTCAATCATTTTTTTCGAAAAAAACCAAGCGGCTTTTATGAAGGTGGCGATGCAGGCAAGTTGGTTCATGACTTAAGAAATTGGGAACAGCTCGTCTTGTACTCTACTCTCGTTGTCCTCGTCTTTTTTGCGCGCTGTTCCCAATTTCTTAAAACGGCTTTTATGTGCTGGCAAAGTACCGCTGTATTACAGTTCCGATGGTGACCCCCAAGGCATCCGTGGGTATCGTGCTGGGAATGTTCCAGAAGAATTGAACGAGCTAAGGTGGTCTTGCCCATGTTGAAAGTGTTTTCTGCCTTTTGAGTCTATAAGGCTGTAGCTGTTGGACTTGTATTGCACGAGCATCCCTCCAAGCGGTCAGAGGAGAATAGTGCAATGAGGTAAAAAACGGTGGTAAAAGTTCAACAACCTAAGAAAACGATGCAGTTACCGGGAGGATTCAAGTCAAGGAAATTCAGTGATGGTGTTAACTGTTCTTAGCAGCGGTCGGATGTTTGGGTGTCCACCAAGTCTTAAGAAATGCAGAGGAGCCTCCAAACTCCCACTAGTGAACATTGATGATTAGGTTGTAGTCGTAAAAGTGATGAGTGGCTTGAGGACAGAGCTGAACAAGACGACTTACTCCTACGGTATATCTCTGAACGACCAACGTGGGAGCTTGTAACGAGGGTGGTCAGGACTTTTAATTGCTCTGGCAGGGCCATCATTTCTTCAGATTAAACATATCTCTGATGCTGAACTTCAAAGATGCGCTTCATGTCTGAACTGTGTATGGAAGCTAGCAATGATGCGACGTCCATGATCTCGTTGGCATGGAACGCAAGGGCTGGCAGGGTCAAGTCTCTTGTGGTGGTAAGCAGCATCTGGGCCATAGAGGAAAGACATTGGAAAAAGAGTTCCTTTAGTGGTGCTGCATCAAATGTTGTTGCCCGCTCACCAAACAGGACCTGTATGTGACTGAAAGATTACGAAAAACAACAATCTCGAAGTTTTGCTGCCAGCAGCTGCTGCAGTCGCTTGCATTCTGATATAATTGTTCGTTTCAGGATAGCTGCTTTGAGCGCATCATGCAGTGAGGCAGCAGGTAGATTAGAAAAAAAATCATACACTTCCAGCACTACTTCCTTATTAAGGGAAGCTACCAGGTGTCTGAAATGTGTGAATTGTGATGGCATTTGTGACACCCAACAAACCTTTTACTTGCAGAAGACAGACCTCTGGATGCTGTGGCAAGGAGGAGAAGAGGCGGATGGCATAGTGGCTGATGGTCTTGTGCTTCTTGTGCGCTTGCATCCATAGTTCGGGTCACCAATATGGTGAATAACAAATAAGACGCAATTGAATAATGTGAAGGTTAATTAAAAATGCTTTATGATACCTACCCTCATCCACCGATTGACACGCACTCGACGCACGCGCCAATCAGTGTCTTTCTTTGCTTCCAAACATTTGCCTGTCGTTTTACATCCTCACAATGACAAGATACATAAGAGGTATACTGCGGACGAAGGTGAAACATTTTTTGCGGCACCTGCTTTCTTGTTTTTTTTTGCATCCAATGAAAAAAGGAGATCTGCCGAGGCCAAAATCGTGCAGACTGAGAAGTTAGGCTGGCCCTTGGAGCAGCTCAGAGCGGGAGTGACGGAAAGAAATTTAGTGCGGTAAATATCTCTTTGAGAGTTTTATCGTTGAGTGATGTGTGCACTTTTGGCTTCCCTTTCAATTTAAATACTTTGCAAGTAAAAGAAGAATGGGCTTGTGAGCAGGGTGTCGAACCGAAATGTTTTTCGTTCCGGTTTTCGTTCCGGTTCAGGAAAACGGTTCAGCTCCGGTTCAACTCCGGAGTGAAAAAATAAAGGTTCAAATCGGTTCGAACCGGTTCGTACTCGTATGCTACAAAAACAATTGACGAAAGCAAAAGATAAACTATACATATTTTATAGAAGTGTTACGTATAAAAAGCAAAGTCTCACATTACTGTGTGAAACGAACGAGCTAGTGCTGGTGCACCTCGGGAGGTGTGTCAAAGCGCAGTTCATGTCAGGCACACTCTCAGAAAAAAAGGGTGGGTGTGGGTGTATCGCGCACCCTTACACCCCCCTTCGACCGGAGACACCCGGCGAGCGTACTCGCACTCCCATCACGCGAATCCTCCTCTCCCAAAGGAATCGGCGGGCGTGGCCAGGGTGTTGCCAGGTGCACCATTACACCCCCACGCACAACAACCGGCTAGCATGCCCGAGCCGTGTGGGTTGAATCCAGATGGATTTTTGAAGGCTCCTTTTACTTCTCACATAATTAAAATAAAGTTGCCAACATATATTTTGTTTTATATTTATTCCACCACAATATTTGCCGTCACAACTGAGGCCAGATACACCAAGCTTTCTTACAACGAAAAACGTTCGTACAAAAAAATAATTAAGAAATCCTTATTTACGAAGCGAAATGATCGCGAAATTTTACGTAACTTACGAAGGTATTCCAAAACAGTTCCCGAGCTGTCTTCCGCACTTTTTTGCAGACGACATGTCCTGGTCGCTCGCATTTTGCCGCGACAAGCGACGTAAATGTTCTAAATAGCCTTCGACTTGGGGCGCGTTCCGACTTGAAGTAGTGAACGGAAAGAAAGAATTTCAACTACACGCCGATGATTCCCGGAAGCAGTCACAGGAACCACTACGACCGTATCTACGGTGTAGAAAAGGAGCCGAGCTCGTTCAGGGGGAAAGGCCTAGGCGCTTCACGCCTGCAGACCGTACGCCCTGCTGAATGGAAGGGGCCTTTCGCTTGACTTTTTTCGTGTGAATAGCCTGAACAATGACCAATGTATGGTCAGTAGTCGAATTTTGTTCCTCGTCAATCCCGGGACGTTAGGCTGCGGTGACCGACGATCTCGTCAATACCATCTTTTTTTCTTTTTTTTTTGACGTAGAACTGAAATAAATGCCGTATAGAATACCCTCACGACACGTGGTACGTAACATTTTATTTCTTGAATGAGCGCGTCTTTTGTATTTAGACGTGGCGATGGGAGGATCCGTCAACACGGATCGAGTTAGAAGAGACTTTCGGACGAAAACACTGCTGGTTAAACGCCTCGGCTGAATGTCACATCAACGTAGAGTTGCAACTGTCTAGTCTTCTCGTAGTTGACAAAATCGGCTACAGACGGGATCCAATCGCGCATATCCAGTTTAGCGGTCGAGGAGGCGCAAGTGACAAAGGAAACTGCGGAATTTACCGTGTCGCTTCCTGGCACCCCTGTCACCAAACATTCGTTTTTGGAGATCGGCGGCTTCCTGCCAGATTCCCGAGAGCGCGAACAACAGCGCGCCAAGTTTATTTCCATGATTTGCGCCTTGACAGCGAGCTGAGGGCCGTATCCTATTCCAACACACACTATGTGGCCGTAACTTTTACAGCGATGTGCTTATCACTGGTCAATGGACCTTTTGTAGAAACATCGGTTGGAGAGTAAATGATTCTAGTAGCCTCTCTCTCTTCCTTCTGGCCGAGCAGAGAGGAAAGATGGTTTCTTTGTGTCGACTTCGGGGCAGAAGATTACGCATGATGGGGACAAAGGCAAGATGGGGGAGCCGTATCTAGGTCACAGCGGCTCAATGGGCGAACAGGATGTGGCTGACGTTTTGGGTGTGGAACGGGTGGGAGAGGCCTTGCGCGCGCGTTGTTTGATGGACTCCGTTTCACCTTCAGTCCGAGCGCAGCGGACGCTAGGAGCCATCCTAGCCAATCCAGCGTGGAGAGTGTCATGTGACCTTGAGCTCCCTGCGTCGCTCTGCCCAACTGACAGGTCACGCGATTTTCTCCCGGCGCTGGATCGGCTGGGATAGCTCGTGGCGTCCACTGCGCTCGGATTGAAGGTGGAATGGAGCTGTATAGCTAGCCATTTAAGCGCGAAACACACGTACGACAAAACCGTCCGATCCGACGTCCGATCACGCAATACGACGGTCGGAGGCGAGGGTTTTCAACGCTCTCCGGTGCTATGAAAACCCTCGCCCCCCAAGGTCATTCCGGCAGTCCGCACGTCGGATCGGACGGTTTCGTCGTACATGTGTTTCGCGCTTACTCGAACCAAGTCGCGTGACTAGGTGGCACTACATATTCCTCTTCGTCAACGGGAAGAACGTCCCCAATCCCCCCTTTCAACAAGGGGAGAGGGAGTGCGATCAGGGAGCGCAAAAAAAAAAATGCGAGCGCGCGTCCTGTTTAGCTGTCACCGGTTACACGTCATCGGACCGACAACCTATCGCGATAGCGATCGCGTTTCGCGCGTTACCTGGCCTTCGTGTTCCTCGGAGACTTGACCTCCTCACCTTCTACACTCCATCTCGGCGTGCTTCGGCCATACCCATACTTTTGCTTCGCCTGGCGGATGACGACGTTTTCGTTCATTCGCGCCCTTTTGATTTGCGTGTTTTTTTAGAGGTGGTAGGAAGCGGATCGGGTTCGCCGGTGAACGAAGCGATGCTTGGCACGTAGCTGCAGTCACAAACCAAGATGTGTCCGCCCGATAAAGGTAAGTCTTCCATTTACATGCACTCGTTCGATGCTGCGTTTTGGGAGGCATGGGCCTGCTAGTTGAGGACGTTTATGTCCTCGACTGTTATGTCAGAGTTTCCTTGCTTTTGTATTTGTGGCATGTGTGCGCGGTGGCGATGCCCGGTTCTCTGAGAGTGCAAGCGGGCACGAGATCGCAGCTTCGAGACGTTATTCTTGCGTGTAGAGCTGGCGTCGTTCAGAGCAACGGGTCTCCATTGTTTCACCAAAAAACACGTTTTGTGGACAGACGTTTCATGGACTCGTGTTCGTCGACACTAAAGCTCCATCGACACTCGTTACGCGAATTGAACGGTGTAGGAACATTTCGTCACGCGCGTATCCCACACGTACTAGCCGCTTCGTGGCAGTAGTCTGAGGCGGCTCATTACAGAAAAAAACGTAATTTGTGCTGTCGATCAAGCAATCTGGCGATGAATCCTCGCGTACCGATAAAACGATCTGTCGATGAAACGTCGTTCGATTGCAAAGCAACATGCTCGCGCTTATTACCGGCTTCGCTCGCACGTATGGTTATGCAAGGCGATTTTCAATGCGGATGATGGAACTAAGATAGCGCTTCGGGACAGGGCAGCATAGAGTTCCTGTATAGGTTCCCTATTACCCGCAACTCTGGTTCCCTACGGGAGCCAGAGTTGCGCGTTCATCCCCGTAGCGCGGTGTTTCCTGCGCGGGATGTTGATTCTGCTCCACACGCGACTGAATTCTGCGACTGGCGGCGCCGTGCGTTCGAGGCGTGCGGCGCGCTCAAAAGCACGGGTACGAGCGGCGGAGCTCGTGCAACATCTACTTTCTTGCACGGCACGTGACCGGATCTCAACGAATAGCGGCGCGGCGGCACGTGGAAAGCAGACGCGCAACTCTGACTCCCGTAGGAAGCCTATACAGGAACTCTAGGGCAGCATATTTCTGTATAGTCTCCCTACAGGAGCCAGAGTTGCGCGTCTGGTTTCCACGTGCCGCCGCGCCGCTATTTGCCGATATCCGATCACGTGAGGAGCAGACTCCTAATGCCGTGCAAGAAAGCCACCGGTACGGTCACTTCACCGACAGTACAAGCGCCTCGGTGTTCATTCCCCCGCTTTTGCCTCCTCTCCTGTTTTCCAGGAGAGGAGGAGGTAGAGCGTGGTGCCGCCATTTGCCGAATTCAGTCACGTGAGGAGCAGACTTGAAGTGCAGGAAAGCCGGCTCTACTGGGATGAACGCGCAACTATGGCTCCCGTAAGCTGCCTCTCCAGGAACTCTAGGGCAGCATAGAGTTTTTGTATAGGCCCCCTACGGGAGCGAGAGCAGGGTTACCAGGTATTCGCAGATTAACCCGTTAAAAGTTTCTGAGATATATCCCAAGAATAGCCAAATGTCGTGCTATAAAAATAGCCCAACACATAAAATTTCATACAAGGTATTTAAAACATCTTTGAAACACTGGTACAATGATATATGATATAAGACATTTATTTACAGAAGAAGGCAATGGGGAATTGTAGTAGACCGTTTCCGCAACCCGCTAAGCACCCGGATAGCGCTCCGTAATCCGCCGCAAGACCTTGAACTATGCAGAAAAGGCTGGCGGCACGCATGCGCAGCTGCGGCGTTTTCTTCAGGGATACCATAGCGGAGGAGAAAAACGGTCTACTACAATTCCCTAATAAGAGGATAAAGCGGCCGCATGGAGATTTTAGCGTAACGAAAGAAGGGGGTTCTCAAACATCTGTTAAGCTGCCTTCCCCCCCCCCCCCCCGTCCCTCCCTCCCTCCTTCTGGAAACACCTGCCTCCACCCCTGCCTGCGGTATTAAATCGCACCAAAAAACTTCAGAAAAACAATATCGCACCTCCGCGACCAACACCAATGAGGGTCCACATATTGTATTTTCACGCTTGTGATTTGGATATTTTCCTTTGCTAATCTCTTGAGTTGATTGTTGTTCTCTACCCGGCTCGGCAATATCATGTTTAAAGCTTTGAAACCAAGTGCTTTGAAAATTGTTGAATATCGGGTATGAAATAGCCCAGGCACGTAGCCAGAATTTTGCTTCGGGGGGGGGGGGGGGGGGGGGGGGGCACTTTTCCCCCAGTTCTCAGAGTGGTAGGGGGGGGGGCAAGGCATGTGTTTTGCCCCCCCCCCCAACAGCCGCCACTGCGCAGGACAAAGACTGGCCGGCGGCGCCCAAGGGATACCAAGGGCACCGCCACTGCAGCTCCCCCCCCCCCCCCCCCCCTCCTCACTCGAAAACAAGTTGGTACGCCACTGACCATACATATTCCCCACGAACTACACCCTCCCCACCTAGCACCGTTCGGGAACAGATGCATTTCTGTAGACCAACACGCGGCCCTGACGTCACGCAGCTGCGGTGGCGCTGTCGACGGCACTGCGCACGCACACACGCTTCACTTCACGCGAATTCGTTTTCTGCGCACACGCAGTGCCCACATCTAGTGTGGGCAAGCACGGGCTTGTTTGCAAACAGCGTGTCGGTCTATAAGTGTCTGTATTCCTGAATACCTTTTCGCCGGTTTCGCAGAAGTGTCTCGGGGATATACCATTGCATAAAAGAGAAATTTATCACAGTATCTGTATTTTGGGCCTTAAAACTGATGTATTTCAGTATTTGTATTCCCGAATACTTTTTGGAGTGTCTCTGCCCAGCCCTAGTTTATAGCACATTGATTTATTCTATCATTCTTATTATTTTCCAGGTACTTCGGGCAAATCAACCCATCTGAAGGGCGAGACAAAGGTGCTACCTGCGGCATTGCACCGAAGTTGCTAACTCTTCAAGTGCTTTGACATCTGTGAGTATACCGTCCTTCTATTATACTCCGTGTCACTAGTTGTGTGTAGTGCAGGTGTATGCAACGCCATGCAGAGAGAAGAGGCGAGCACTAGGAAGGCATATGGGAGGGGAGGGCTAGGGGAGAGGGGGAAAGCACTAGGAATGTTAGATAGGAGAGGAGGTTACTCTCCTCACCCGCCTTCCTAGTGCTTGCCCTTTCCCCTCGCCGGGCATTGCCTTAGCCTGTACTGTGCGCAAGTAGTTACTCGGAACATGGTCACCATTGTGCAGATTATGACGCTCTGCAGGTAATAGGTAACTGAGTAAAATTAATCTGCTCAGTGCTTGGACACGCAGCTCACGACTTACTTGAACACGGCCCACAGGAAACCAGCTGCAAGCCCCCGTTTTCATAACGAGCATTACAAATGGCATGCATTATAATGATATCATGTCGCTAATACATTTACGCTCGAAACGTAGCTTTGCTCTTATAACATATTCACATAGTTAACATTTTTCCGTTTTTATTTGTCAGGTGTTTAGTTTCTATTTTTCCTTCCCGTCTGTTTGTAGTATTAAGCACCCGCACGACAATTCCGCTGGTAGGCTGTAACCACGAGCTCTTTGCTCAAGGATGCACCTCAACTGCATGAACTCTCGTTTGTCAGAGGCAACCACCAAAGATAAATTTATGAGCTCTGAATTCTCGCCCTCAGAAAATACCACCATTAAAATACAAGTATTCTCTCAGACTGGTGCTATCGAAAAATCTCAGAAAAGCAAGAACTGTCGACTGAAGACATTCTTTCTAGACATGTTGAGCTTGAATATATCCTGAGCGAAGTAAGCAACGGGAACAACAGTGTACTTGTTCTATTGTCCTCTTACAAAATGCCAGTATGTTGGCGGCAGTACCATTTTAATTCTTGCGATTGCATCAGGGAAGGGATAAAAGGAGCGCTACAACTGAATCGCAGCTAAAAATGTCACTCTCAAAATTGCAAGTTACAAAATGTAGAGAGCGCAACGTCCATTTAACAAATTTCTTCACCCCCCAGCCCCCCCCCCCCCCCCTCCCCCCGTACCTTACATAAGCCCTCGGCCTTTTGGGGGTGGGCTCTCTGGCCTCTGCACTCAAATGAGTTTGAGAACAGTTTTAGACGGTCCAAAATGTTGTTAAAGGAAGCTTGCATTAGGACACTACTAATTTTGACATTCGTTTATCTGGTTTGGCGGCCACTGAAAACAAGGTTGCTTGTGGCATTTTTCGGCTAGATGTGCGTTTATTAGTAAAAATAAACACAGTTGCAATAAGAAACAGGCTGGCATTGTTGAAAACCGCCAAAATCAGTTGTTGAAATATATTGGAAACACATGCTTTTTTTATCCGTGTTTTCGGTTGGCCAGCCTGGCACCTGTATCTAAAGTGGTAAACTTTCCACAGCACTATTCTTCAATGATGTGCATAATATTTATGAAGTTGACTGATTTATTGGTTTTTTATAATGATCATCAAGTAAAGTGTGGGGCCTTGACAGTGTCCTATATGTATCTAATCATGGTATACAATTACGTTTTGCTTTTCAGGAATGCTCCATGGCTCTTCTTGGTGGTCCACACCCAAGGCACAAAACTAAAAGGGTGAGAGATAAGACATGCAAAATGAAGAAGAAAGGAAACAAGCGTCAGACCACAGAGCAAGCCGCAAGCTTAATGTGTATTTTTGTAGTATATGTTTCATCCGGTGTTTATGAGAAATAAATATGTCAGAACAGATGCCAATTTTTGTAGCTTATTTTATCAAATAAGGCATAATCCTAACAATGTTATATTAGCAGGAATGATACAAAAACTCTTAATTGTATTTCAGGTAGACATTTAGGACGTCAAAATGATCCCAGACCGTACAATGAAAGGACGATAGAATGTGGAATTTACGGCTTAATTTATTTATTTATTTATTTACAATTACCCTCAAGGCCCCAAGGGGCATTATAGAGGGGAGTGGTTGGTTAGTACAGTTCTAAATTTCGCGTTATCGGTGATGGTGACGATGTCATCGGGAAGGCCATTCCAGTCCACAATAGCTTCTGGTATGAGCGAATGTTGATGGGCTGCTGAAGTGGTCTTGGGACGGGCGATCTTGCATGAATGATCCACTCTTGCAGAAATATAGCTGGGCGGGCTGAGGAGAGACTGTCGTAATGGCTCAGAATAGTAAATTTTATGAAGAAGGCAAAGACGGGAAATTCTGCGACGAACGGAAAGGTCAGGAAGAGTTAATTGAGATTTCATTGCAGTGACACTAGAAAAGCGAGAGTAATCAGAAAGAATAAATCGAGCAGCACGATTTTGAACAGATTCGATTGCGTTGGTTAGAAAAGCCTGATGGGGGTGCCAGATAGCTGAAGCATACTCTAGTTTAGGGCGAACAAGCGTGACGTAAAGGAGACGTTTGAGGTTAGAAGGAGCAGACTTGAAATTGCGACGGATATAGCCAAGTGAACGGTTTGCAGAGGATATTGTCTTGTCTACATGAACATTCCAGGACATATTAGTGGTTAGATGGACGCCAAGATACTTGTACTGTGCAGCAGTCTGAAGGGTAATGCCGTTGAGTGTTAAAGAGTTTAAGGGCTGGGAGGAGGAACGTGTGAAGCAGAGGTGCATGCATTTGTTAATATTGAGAGACATTTGCCATGCGCGGCACCATTCAGCAATTTTGTTAATGTCGTTCTGGAGTGCAATATGGTCGTCTGGGTTTTTTATTAGTCTATAAACAACACAGTCATCAGCGAAAAGACGAACAGAGGACGAGAGGTGAAGAGGGAGATCATTAATGTAGATTAAAAAGAGTAAGGGCCCAAGCACAGTTCCCTGTGGAACACCGGAAGAAACGGGAGAGAAAGAGGA
>JABSTQ010001463.1:0-20266 GCA_013358835.2 Ixodes persulcatus | reverse complement strand
CGGACCTCGAACACGCAACAGGATTCTCGAATTGACCAGAAAACTAGATTACAGGAATAACAAAAGATGCGTCGCTCCCAGGGATCGAACCCTGAATTTTCGCGTGGGAGGCAGGCACGATAACCGTTAGGCCATGCGCCCGCTGCCTCCTTGGCCAGCTGCGAGCGCGGCAATATACCAATCAAATACAGATTTCCGAAATACATATTGCCGCGCGGAGGACCAAGCAAGCTGCGCCCGATCACGGTATTCTAGATGATTGGCGTTGATTCTGGCTCGGGGCGTAACTTTTTATTATTTTGCCATAGTTTCTTGTTCTCGAAAGTGCCTGTTCATTCTCACCCGGTAACCTCGATGCTCCAACGCTCTGGGCCGAAGTTTCGCGAAGCCGACGCTCACTAGATAAGAAGTTGCTCGCGACCTTGTGGAGTCGGTCTCGCTCTCGCATTTATGTGGTCTCGACGCTCGTTCTTTATTTTGGTAGGTACACGTTCATAATTTATCGAAATTTAAATGTGTGCGAATGCCATCATCTCAATTTGTTGAATTGAACAAACACTTGTCGGCCTGAGTCTGCATGCCTCTTACATTTTGGCAAAAATTCTAATTTCGTCCATGATATTCGGGTTCTGCTACAAAATGAGTGTGGACATGATATTTGCCTAGTTGACCAAATACCGGATGGTATACGCTACTTTCAGTCCATAATTCAGGTTTGTTAATTGCGTCGAATACTTACTGTTTACCTCCCCGCAGGGGGCACTTGTGAAAGCAGGTGTTTGGAGAGTGGTGTCTCCACGGACCCCGAGCCATGCGGGTTCGCCCGCCCACTTATGGCTGTGCGTGGCTTTCCCGTGTCTGGGGAAAAAGGCATCCTAGTGGTTGAGCCGAGCCCAGGGTAGGTTTGGACCCTTCGGGGCCCCCGGGTGAGGCAATACACCACTTCGGGCCCCGATTCTCGTAGACGGGAGTCCTGGTAAGGCCCGGCCAGGATGATTCAGTCTAGTTGCCACTTCTACTATCCCCTCCTTTCTTTCACCCTTGTCTTCTCCTTCTTTTCACTCTTCTCTTTTCTCTTCTTTCCTTTTTTAACTCCTTTGGTGGCAAGGGCTAACCTTGGGTGGCAAAAGACCCCTTTCCAAAACCACACTTGGTTATTAAGACTGGGCTGAACTAATAGAGTAGCGTCTTCAGCGAAGCCATTCTTGTTATGAAGCGTTACATATTCCCTTGTTGGGCTCGGTGGTGGGTGGTGCACCAAAGTTTTCGAACACCATTTCACTCTTATTGGTTCCAAGCAAAAACAACCTGATCGGCCTCCGAAAAGAGTCCGGATCGAAGAAATTTCCACATTTCTGAAACAAGACAATTCAAACGACCACTTTACGAAATTTTTCGTTCTACACTCCGACGACACTTCTAAGTCAATCTCAAAACTGTCTCCGTTCCCAGTTGCTAAAGTTCTTCAAAACACACTTGGGGCAAAAAATGAAACGAAAAAAGCTTTTTTTTTTCCGCCGACCGTCTTGTCGAGATTTATGAAAGGTATCAGGCAACTGCCCTGCTCAATCTGAATATGATAGATGATCTCAAAGTGACCGTATCTACACACGGCAGGCTGAACACCATTCGCGGTGTGATATCGGAGGATGACCTCATAACCAGTTCTGAAGAGGAAATCGCGGAGGGTCTAATGGCTCAAGGTGTGGCCGTAAAACTAATTAAAATTCGTAAGGATGGCGAGGAACGACCTACGAAACATGAAGCAGCGTAGCGGCCAGATGTTCCGAACCCGCTACGCTGCTTTCGCTGCCAGTGGTACGGTCGCGGTTCACGAGCTTGCCGTGGTCGTGAAACATGTGCCAGGTGCAGCGCCACTGACCATACTGCTGACGACTGCAACCTCGACTATAATTGTGCAAACTGCAACGCCGACCATCCTGCCTACTCTCGATCATGTAACCACTTTAAAAAAGAAAAAGAAGGAAAAGATTACCTACCAAGAAGCAAAGCGCCGCCTCTCCGCTTTCCACAGAGGCTCTTTTGCCGAGGCGGTGTCCAGCTGAGGTCCGGCACCGTCTAAGGTATCAGTGGCAACCCAGGTGTCCTTTTCAGACCACGGGAAGCCACTGCAGTCCTCTACGCCCAGGCTGAAGCTTACGCTTCCTTGGCATTCTATCTCAGCTGCGAAAGCAGCAGATGCGCCTCATCGCACCAAGGACCTAGGTGCCACAGTAGCGATGGAGGTTACGCCTTCGTCTCGACCTCCAGCTCCCGTCCTTCAGGCCACGGAGCGAGTCTCTCGCGCCTCTTCCCTGGGGAGAACTTCCCCGTCTAGGAAGCAGCACGTGCCACGTGCGTCAGATCATACAGACGGGATTGTGGGCCGACCTAGCACGTCGACCGCCACCCCAGAAGGTCAAGGCAAGGACCGTGGGCTGCCCCGGCGATCCTTAGAGAATTGTAAGGCCTCTGGCAGGCCTGTCAAGAAGTCACTAGAGGCAGAAAAGGCGGCAGATGCAGGCCACCTTTCTGCTGCAGAGCCAGATCCTGAGGAAATGGAGTGGCAGACCCAGAAACAAAAGCATAAAGGAAAACACGAGTATTTTGTCTTTGATAAAATCATCACATACATCACCGCCTTTTTTCTGCATCTGATATTTAAACTTCTATAAAGAATGACGGCAATCATCCAGTGGAATTGCCGGGGTCTACTGAGGAACTTTGATGATATTGAGTTCCTCCTGGAGCAACACCGCCCACTTGCTTTATTTTTACAAGAAACGCATCTCAGTTGAAAGCATACACATTTTCTTAGACGCTATCATATTTTTAGAAAAGACCTAGAGGATGCCTTTCTTTCTGCGGGAGGAGTTGCAGTGGTTATTCTAAAGCACATTCCCTGCTCTGAAATCGCACTTAATACCTGGCTAGAGGCAGTAGCGGTGCGCATCCTCCCTCCCAAGTGGTGACTGTATGTTCCGTGTACATTCCTCCTTCTTTTACGTTTTTGACAAAATATTTGAATGCACTTTTACATCAACTTCCTGAACCTTTTCTTTTACTTGGTGATTTTAACGCGCCTAATTTTTTGTGGGTTAGTGACCACATCGATGCCCGCGGTCGAATGACCGAGTCAATTTTAATGTCACGTACACTTTACCTTTTTAACACTGGAGAGCCGACCTATTTTAGCCCATTATCATTATCGTCCTTATGTATTTATCTTTCCATCGGTAGTGCATTCATTTTTACTTCTTTTACGTGGGCAGCAGGCACTAACCTAGATGGATGTGATAACTTTCCTATTTTCTTAAAGAACACCATTCCTCCAAAGTGCATGCCAACGTGGACTGTCCGTTGGAAGTTTGAGAAAGCGAATTGGTCTCTTTTCACTGAAGCGACACAACTTGCATGCACGTCACTTGATGAACTTTCTGTCAATCAAGTTACAGAGCTGCTGAGTAATTTTATTCTTCAAGCTGCAAAGCTTGCTATTCCTAGGACTTCTACGCATCTCCCGCGGCGACCCAAGCCGTGGTAGAATGAAGAGTGTACTGAGTCACGGAAAAAATAAAACAGAGCCTGGGGAATCTTTCGACGTAACCCCACGCAAAACAACCTCCGTTGCTTTAAGCAAATGAAAGCTCAAGCAAGGTACATCCAACAACAGTCAAAGCGTAAAAACTTCCAGGGGTAGGACTCTTCTATTAACAGTAGTGCAACAGTCAAAGAAGTCTGGGACAAAGTTCATCGCATTGAAGGGATATATCATGCCTTCTCAGTCCCACTCCTCTCCTACAATGGCATTTGTCCGGAAAGTCTAAAGGAGCAAGCGGATCTTCTCAGTGAGCATTTTGCACCCTTATTGAGCTCCGAACATTATTCATCTGCATTTCTCGTATACAAAGCACGTGCAGAATCACATGCTGTGAAGACTACAGGTGCCGCCCATGAAGACTACAATCTACCTCTTACGATGCGTGAACTCCAAAATGGTCCTTCACTTAACTAAGCCTTCAGCTGCAGGACCTGATGGCATACACTACCAGATGTTAACACATCTTCATCCTTCTACATTTTTTTTTTCTATTTTTGTACCTTTTTAATCGCATATGGAACGAGGGAAAATTTCCTTCGGCGTGGAAGGTAGCCACTAGTTCCTCTTTTATAACCTGGTAAGGATCCTTCTTCTGTGTCAAGCTATCGCCCTATCGCCCTTACTAGCTGTTTGAGCAAGACTTTTGAGCGTATTGTGAACAAGATACTTATGTACTATTTAGAAACAGCAAACATCTTGGATAGAAATCAATGTGGGTTTCGTTCCTATCGTTCTACAGTTGCCCATTTGGTTCGTCTTGAGACCGTAATTCGTAAAGCTTTCGTGAACAGACAGTTGTGCGTGTCAGTGTTTTTTTTTATATGGATAAGGCATATGACACAGCATCGCATCATGGAATCCTCCGTGATTTGCATGAAGTTAGGGTACGAGGTAGGATGCTTGCTACCATCAATAGCTATCTTTCAAATGGAACCTTTTTTGTGAAGCTAGGAGCATCTTTCTCTAAAACATTCGGCCAGGAGACTGGGGTCCCTCAAGGGGGAGTCCTCAGCGTTACTCTCTTTTGGTAAAGATGAACTCAATAGCCCGTTCTCTACCTTCCTCTGTGCAATACTCACTCTATGTTGATGACCTTCAAATCTCTGTTTCATTGTGAAATCTTTCTATTTGCGAACGGAGGCTCAAGTTGCTACCAACAATCTCCTAAAGTGGGCGGATGAAAACGGCTTTAGTTTCTCTACGGAAAAGACGGTTACTGTCTGTTACTCTTGTATAAGGGTAGTCCCTGCGGATCCTTATCTATATATGCGACAGACCCTTATCCTGGTGAAAGTAGATCACAAGGTTCTGGGCCTCACTTTCGACCGTAAGCTTTCGTTTGTGCCTCATATAAAAAGTCTGAAGTTAAAATGCCAGAAATCACTGAACCTCCTTAAAGTCTTGTCCCAAAAAACATGGGGCTCTGACCGTCTATGTCTTTTGAGATTCTATCGCTCGGTAATCCGCTCACGCCTGGACTATGGCAGCTTTCTGTACGGATCTGCCAGGCCATCAGCTCTTAAGGCACTTGATCCCATCCATCATCAGGGACTTCGATTGGCAATAGGTGCCTTCAGAACGTCGCCTGTGCTCAGTCTCTATGCTGAGGGAAATGAGATGTCCCTCGACAAACGGGGATTCTCCTTGGGATTTATGTATTCATTAAGGATACGATCAATCGCACAGCATCCAGCCCGGGAGGCAGTGGAGGGCAGGAAATATCAAAGGACATTCAAAAACAAGCCTAGCATTATCCCTCCATTCGCGATGAGAAATAGGAATGAGGCAGAGTCAGTTGGGATAGACAGTAAGCTTCCAGTTGCTGCAGTTCCAAAGACAGTGGCGCCATGGGATTTCAGCTGCATACGTTGCGATTTGTCACTAACAAAGTTTAATAAAAAGGATACCCGATCCGAGGTCATGCGACAAGCATTTTACGAACTCCAGAAGCAGCATGATCCTCATTCACACTATTACACAGACGGCACAAAAACGGAATAATTTGTTGGCTGTGCCATGATAGGCCCATCAGTAAGAAGTGTTCGTAGGCTAAATTCGTTCGCGACTGTTTTCACTGCTGAATTGTCCGGCCTTCTGCTTGCAATATATCACATCATCCAAACACATAAATCCCGGTCAGTTATATAACAGATTCGATGAGTGCTTTGCGGGCTCTGACGTCGCTTGAAACTCAAAAGAATACCATCGTGGTTTTATTACAAAACAAAATAGTAGCAGCAACCGGGAAAGGATATAGTGTTCTATTCAGCTGGGTGCCGAGCCATGTCGGAATCCCAGGGAATGAAGAGGTAGATCGTGCTGTGGGCACTTGTGGCGCCCGAACTGTGGACATCAGTGGCATCCCATGCAGAGATTACTGTGCCCTAGTCAAATGTCATCTTAAAGCTCAGTGGCAAACAGAATGGAGCCTAGAGGTGGCCAACAAACTGCACATGATTAAGCCTTTTCTTCGTGAATGGGAGAGTACTAGGCACAGAGACAGGTTTTATGAGGTCATCTACGCATTGGACACACGCGGCTGACAAATGGACAATTTTGCTTGGGGAGGACCCTCGTTATTGTGAACATTGCCAGGAACCTTTGAGTGTCTTGCATATCCTTCTCGAATGCCCTGCATATGATGATAAACGCCGCCATTACTTCTCCCAGCTCTACAAAGAGCATGTCCCTCTACACCTATGTGTGCTGCTTGGAAATGAGCTACTATTCCCACTCACCCAGGTTTTTAAGTTTTTAAAAAGTATTCATCTTTTACACAAATTATAGCATTATTTATAATAAAAGGTCCTAGTTTTAATCCACACATTTTTAAATTACCAGCTACTAAAGCTCTTTCTTCTTCGAAATCCTCTTCTGCAATAGTATCATTTCTTGGCGCATAGTAGCATTAGTTGCTTTTGCGCCACAGAACCCCAATCTACTACTACTACTGACTGTTTACCTGAGAAGTGGAACCTTGAGTACTTGTCAAATCTTGTAAACATTTTCAAACACAGTACCTTCCTTCGCGCTACAAAAGGCTAAATAATCTCATAAACAGCTTCCACACTCGTACCCGGATCTAGCCTTGACTTAAAAAAGTGCGAAACGGCGATTCTTTCATGATACAGCGGTAACCTTACTTGGTTTAGCCGTGCGACCTTAAAACATGCTGCGCTGTCGGGGCCCCACCCAGGTGTAGCCGTCGTCCACGGCGGTTCCCCGCGCAGCTCCCCCACCATTTAAAGAAGTCGACTCCAAGCTTGCCGCACTCAGATTCGCCACCTGAACTTCTTTGGGAAGCGAATTAATATCTAGAGATCTCAACACGGATATTGACGGAACAGGTGGTAGAGCTGCGACGGAAGCGTACATGGTTGATGAAGAAGACAGAAAGCGGGATTAGGTCACGAACAATTGTGCGGAATTAAAGCACCTCGGAGCGAAGGCTCTTTTTTTCAGCCATAAGGCGATTCAGCTCTGTCCTCACTATATCCAGTTTGCTTGACAGCCATTCCATGAGGCGTAACAGAGCGTGTGGAACGGAGTTGTCATTGAGCGTCATATTTGATGGTTCAACGAAAGGCAAACGGGCGGTTGCCACCTCTTCGATACGAGCAGCAGCGTCATTCCTAGGAGACATGCTGCTCCTTCGGGTGCAGCCCGGGCACTTGAAAGCGCCGGGGTAACTTTTTATGTAAATGCTTTATCCTCATGGGTGACGTTAAGACACTAACCGTGTAAACGGCGATTGCAACCTGCCGAGCAGACAAGAAACTGCTGCTTAGCAAATAAGCGAGCCTCGCACGAACCGCGTTCGTCGTTCTGCGGAGCCCAGGAAGACACATCCTTTCCCTCTAGCGTCTTGTGTAAACCAAATACTCAGTGTTCTGGGTTACTTTTTATAAAGGAATGTACGTGAGTCGCTTAATTTGAGATTTTCCTGCTTACATAAAAACATATTAAAAAAAGAGCTACGCATTTATCGCGGAATATCTTCGTTTGAACAAGCTAATGGTATGCTAAATTTGACAACGAAGTTTCGTTCTTTCCATTGGCCCAAACAGGTGCCTATAACAAAAAGATACCTTCCTTTACCCAAATGCTCTTGGATTCATATGGCTCATCCTGTATATTCCTCTGGAATGAGTTTGAGCCTATTAATTGCGTTGCTGTCTGGAGAAGTTTAAGCGTAAACTTTTACAAATTTCTGACATATTTTGTAACTGTAATGTTTTAAATGTTTTGTTGTCCAATTAAAAAAAATAGTATCGCGTTACCCTATAATTTGTTTATTTTTTGTTCATAGGACAGGCTTTTTGCGTTGCAACAATCACTTGCCGGGTGTGAAGTGTTAGAGAGAAAAAACAAATACAATTGCAGTCTTAAAAGATACTCGCCTGGTCTTATTTTTTTTTCTTTTTTGAGCGTATGCGACCTTTTAAAGCCATATTACATAAGCTAACACTTTGAATTATGTTTTACAACTCTTTTCTGCTTGCGTTGTGGCAGTATTCATCGAGCTGGGAATCCTGCTTTAACATCAATTACGTTTTGTTAAAAATAATTGCAGTGCAGCACTGTTCTAAAAGCATATTTAATTTATGGCTTAGTTAGAGGTTTCTTTTTTAGGTGGATATGAAATTTTCGTACCTATTATTTTGGCTGGTTTGAAAGTGACAAAAAGAGTCTACCTCTATTAGTGCTGGCACATGACGGGTCTTTTAAGAAAAAAATTAGAATATTAAAACTGATGTGTTTGTAACCTTGGGGGTAACAAAAACGTCGACACCACTTTGCTTTTATCTGACATCCACTGGACTAAAACCAATTTGGTGGGATGTGATAAATGTCCATTATATTTAATATAGCTTCATATAAAATGTGTTATTGCAGAAACTTGACGAAATCCTGCTAAAAGGGTTACTGTTATCGGAAAAAATATCTAGTTCATGCTAAATAGCACAATTATAAAACCTGTCCTACTAATGAATAACAAGGTCAGAAAATTAACTATGTTTTGGTTGCTGGTACTGAGAAAAGCCTATGTACTTGAATAACTTTACTGAAAGCCATCGTTTATGGTTAGATTAGAATACTCGAGAAAAAGAAATGTACTTGCTCAAGAGTATTCGAATATAGTGTCATTTTATTAGACGCGAACATCAGATACCCTGTCATAAAATCAAATATAATTTTAAAACATCTGGCATATCGCTTGATAACAATAACTTAAATCTTACCAGTTCATTGAAAACAAGTATCGATTATCGTGCAGTGTTCATGGGTACATATATTGGAAACCATCATGTAATATTAGATATGAACAATGGTGTGTAATTGGTTAGAATCAAATTCTAATATTTGTATGATAATTGAAGTAACCTAGGATCATGACTAAAATAATACCAGATTTTTTTTGTCTAACATTTTATTGGGTTTTCCTTAAGTAATGAAATACAGTCCAATACTGTGCTTTTTGGGCCCCCCTCGGTATTCTGCCTTTGTTGCAGCTTGGCAGCATGTGATCCTGCTCTGTGCTGTGTAATTATACGCCAAATTAGCTTCCTATCTAATTGTAGCGAGGAAGGTGTCCCTTTGTTATCTAACGTGATATGACGAGAGGTGGCGGAATAAGAATTTATGTGTAATTACCGTGTTTTTCGGACATAGACAACACACCTTGTAAAGTTCGAAACTTAAGTGGCGTGGACCATAGGAAGGTTGGGTCTATACAAACGTTTTTGTTCTTTTTGTCTGGATGGTTCATTGTGAAGAGGCGTGGCGAATGCTTTAGGTGCAAGTGTTTTAATGATAATATATTTGTAATACGACATTTTTTGTGGTTTAATAAAGCAGACATGCAAGGTGCTCTCTTGGAAAAACTTAACTTGCAGATATGGCGTAAGGTTTTGGCTCTGCACCGGGTATGGATAATGCAACAGGTTCGAATCATCTCAAGTAAAACTTTAAAAAAAAAATAGGGTGCACACCAATTCAATTTTTGGACTAAAGTTGTGGGTATTTTTATGAAGAGAATGCCCCAGATACCCAGGGGCACACAATCAAGCATAGACGGAAATATTTGGGCAGTAGTGGCGTCTGCTGATCTCAACAGTAAAACTCCAATGAACGCAGCTGTAGGAACCTATTAATATATCGTTTATTGTGCCGAGATTTCACTTATGCCAAGCCATGTTATCATGTGTTCTCATAAAATATTTGGTTTTTCACTTTAGTAGAGCTCTACAGCGAGGCAGCACACCCAATGACGCCAAGGATATTAGAGCTCTCTGCCGGCAGGCCTCAAGTGTGTTTACAAAGAACTCTGCCCTATTCCCCCATTTTCCGTCTGTTTGTATTCATCCAATTTTCACACCACTGCGTCATTTCCATCTGTACGTATTCATGACTGTTAAACCTTGTATTGTGTGACGTCGCAGACCTCTACGGTATGGGCCATCGGCCTTTCTGTGGCGTCGCGGTTGTCCTGAGATGGAATAAATAGCAATAATAATAATATTATTATTATTACAAGCTAGCAAGGTTTCAAGGATGCAGGCCAGCATAACTGAAATTACTGAATGATGGGACAAGAATGCGTTAAATGTGCCCGGATTATTTAATAAAGCGTTTTCCGGAAAAAAGTATCATTTGTATTTCACGTCAAAAATAAGCTACGCATTTGAGCGGAGTTGCTTACTCTCAGCTAAAATTTAAAACTAGCAATTTATATCAGAAGTTAAAAGTTTCTATGTAACCGTTTATTATTCGAAATTCAGAGGTAATTTTATACGCTTTGCGTAAAAAGTGGGGCGCGTTATCTATAGCTGACATCACTCTGCTCCTTGCATTCATATGATTCGTCTACCGCCATTTTCGCACTGGAGTTTGTTTTTAAATGAGATAATAGTTGGAGCAGATAAAGGCAAGCCTTGAAACTTTGGTATCTGGTTCGTACATCTAGCACCACATTTCTGCTCTGACTGTTTGATCATATGCTGCTTACATTGTCAGTGAAACACAAAATATATTTATTTTCGAGTACGTTTCTCATAAAATGCATAAAATTGATTTTGGGCGTATTAAACAAAGAGTGAAGCTTCAAGGCATTGGACTACTACCGTAAAACATTTGCAGCGAAAACTGTTGGCATGCCAGTAACGTAATAAATACTGTTTACTAAAATAAGTTGTGATAATATGCGTTTCGGAAACAGAAAGATGAACATGATAGAATACTGAGACTTTCAAGTTGGCACTCAACGACAGAGAAAAAAATATTGCGGAAGATAAATGTTCAGACACGTAATTTTGCGCTTTTTTGTATTAAAAAAAATGGTTTATATTCTGGCAACTTTGCTTTTTCTCTCACATGGGTACACCTAAAAATAAAACCTATAACCTGCAATGCTAAAAACAAACATAAAAAGATTTTCTATGTTTCCACCTCAGCTTTTTGCTCTTGTTCTTAAACACGAAAACGACTAGTGATTAAAAAATGCTCATCTTTATTGGGGAGCTGTTTTAAGATAGAAAGTTAGCAAACGGATTTAAATTTCCGATATCACAGAGGCTAGTATATTAAGCGAAGCCCTTTCATCAGCAAGCACCCAGTGCTTAGGCCACGTCACTTTGTCCCCACTTTGTCGCCTCTTTGCCACTAAATCACCTGAAAAAAAAAAACAGGGCTATACTGGCCAAAAAGTTGGGTCCAGCAGGTCAAAGCTGGAGTCGCCTGCGGTGATGGACCTGAGGCGATTGATTGGTGCAGCGTGGCACTCGTTGACCAATTTGTCTTTTGTAGGTTGTTTATGTAGTCAAAAGGTAAAGTTTGGCGAATAACCCGGTGGGGTACTTGCGATTGTGTCATGGTTTATCAGAACGTCTAATTTGGACGATGATGAATTGTGTGAACACGAGCTTAGGGATATATTTTAGCGTGTTCGCGTTGTGTTTCCTCACGAGGTCCTTTTGAGGCTTGTTTATTGGACAGTATTAGCTTTTTTGTTGGTTGGCGGCAAGCCTCTGTGGTGAAAGTGCCTGACTAGGCTGCAGATCATCAGTCCTAATGCAATAATTAAATACCGGCCAGCTGTCGTGGCATTGTTAGAGTGTACCTCCCTCTAGAGATTTTTTTCATATTTTAAATTTATTCAAACTTTATCATATTAAATGTGAAAAAAGAATATGTTTATGCTTATTTAAAAAACTATATATATTTAAACTCTATTAGAACGGTATTTACTTCAGAAGTTTTTGAGTAATCATATCACAGACATAACTCAGAAAAAACAACAACAACAGGGTGCGTGAATTAACACTGCAAATTAAACAATGATTGGTTTTAATCTTGATGCAACATAGGTTTTAGTTAGCTCGCATTTTGTTCAGGTCCCAAAGAAATTGAAATGTATTACTGCTGAAGAATAGTAACTTAATTTTTCGACAAGTTCGGGCTAATATTCCTGCGCAACAAAAAGTAGCTTGATTTACGATCTTTTTTAAAGGACCTAATTAAATTTAGAAAATAATTTCTCTTTCCTATTACTGCAGTGAATACTGTTATAAGTGAACACATTTATCTCCGCATGAAAACACGAACAACTTAAGCAATATCTCAGTCTCTGCAAGTGTTTTTGAAACCTTTTCTACGCAATATTTTTTATGCGTCGTTTTTGTCTTCGCTTGAGGGAGTAGCTTTCTTGGGTGGTAAAACCCGAAACCTGCGCGTAATTTTGTTAAACAAAATATAATATTAACGCCTTGCAGATGATTTTATTTTATAAGACGGGTGCTTGGGCCATTATTAGAACCGGCCATCGAATTTCGAGATCCGCTCAGCTCACAAAAAATATCATAATTATCGAAAACTGCGTCGTCTCCTTTGTTTTGTGGTCCTCTATTGTGTAAGTTCTCTTAACGTCTGAGAGGATAATTTCAATACATACTTGTTTATTATGCGTGGCCCACATTGAACAATTAGTTCTGAGCAATTGAGAAAGAACTTCAAGCTCTTAAAATTAAAATGGCTCACTCGCTCTCAGAAAGAAAGCAATTAGCGCCGTGTGCGACGAAAAACGTCGCTGTGGTCGGAGTTCGCGATAAAAAAAAAACTTCTGCATAATTAAAAAGCTTGTCCAATTTATCGTTCAAGGACAGGCTCAAATAGGACAATGTTTATATACAAATGGAGGCAATTGCTAGACGTGCTACACAAAATATATGATGTAGTGTTTTTTATTACCCTTCCCTGTAAGTGCAGAGGCCCCAGACCCAGCGAAGCTACCTCGTGGAAGCTTTTTGTCTGGTGCACTCACAAGAATAGTGATGAAATAAAAAAAAAGTTTGTTTCAAATGTGCTTTAAGCTTGAACTGCCGCCCAACTGAGCGGGGTTGCTACCGGCTGAAATAAAGGCAGATTTGTCTGCATATATACGGAATAGTTAGACGTACTGTCAGCCCGTACTTCTGCCCAAATAAACTGGGTTCCGCCTTGAATGGTGATTTGGCTAGGCTGGCTGAAGAGAGTGCTGACGTTGAGCACTTCGATCGTTCCCAATGCGTAACGGGACTTAATCCTATTCACCCGGAATGACAAAAGTCCTGCAAGCTGACGTGCGTCATGCGGATATATTGTGATATCAGCAGAAAATTCTACCTTGGTTATCTGAAGGACCAGGGAGTTTTTGATGTACTCTCATGTTTTTGTGCTGCCTAATTGAACTGACTTTCGCATTGAATGTTGGCTTTTGAAGGCCGGAAGTGCAGTAAACGGTGTTGGGGTCGACCTTTATGCCTGGCCAAATGCGTCGCGTTGCTTGAATTGATATCACACGTAGGATAAAAAAAAAACGCGTTGCTCGCAGCCTTTCGTCGTGCGGTAGAGACCTGGATTGACTGAAAAGAGACCAGCTTTATATGCATAAACAGGGAATTGCTAGACATGGTGTCAGCCAGTACTGCGGCATGTGTAGGCTGGCACGGCTGAAGACTGCGCTGAAGTCGAGCACATACATATATCCCAGTGCGCCATATGGCTGGAATCGATCCCTCTTGCGCGATATTAAAGATGCTGTACGCAGCGGGCGTCATGCAGAAATGGGTTGCTATCGCCTGAAATGGGTCCTGGTCTAGCTCCTTTCACTAAGAACTGTTAGATATACAGTAAACCTGCAGTGCTGACAAACTAAACTGGCTTCTGGCTTGGATGGAGGCATTTGTATGCTGTCCGCGTTGAAGACGGCGTCGAAGTCGAAAACGTCGAAAGGTCCTGGTGTGTCAGATAGCTGAACCGATTTGCACGCGTGATGACAATTGTGCTACACGCGGACGTTAGTCGTGCAGCCAACGCTTTTCTCGACTCAAATAGCAGCAGGTTCATCTGGATACGGGCGGCATTGTTAGACGCGCTGTCTGCCTTAACCGATGCTTAAAATAAACGGCCTTTTTGTACTGGATGGTGGCTTTTGTAGGCAGCCAGGGATGAAGACCGAGATGAAGTTGAGCACTTTAATAGGTCCAATGCATTGGGTTGCATAAAGCGATTTCGCATGTCCCATAAATCGGTGATTCACTTAGTCGGGCGTCATGCAGATGTGGGGAGCTATCGGCTGATATAGAACATGGTTTATCAGAATAAAGAGGTAGTTGTTTAACATGCTGTCAGTTCCTAATTCTGCGCAACTAAACTGGCTTTCACTTAGAGTGGCGGCTCCCGTAGGCCGGCGGGCCTCAAGGCGCCGCAGAAGTCAAGCACTTCCGTAAGATTCTACGCGTCAGGTGCCCCTGAACCGATTTAACGCGCGCAGTGAGAATGATTCTGGACGCCGACGGCGTCAAGCAGATTAAGGTTGCTAGCGGGTAATTTTTATCAGGTTTATCTGCATACAAAATGAATTGATAGAGAGGTACTCTAGCTGTTGTGATGCCCAAGTTAACTCTCTTCCGCCATGAATCATGCATTTTATAGGCTTTCGTGAATAAAGACGGTGGTCAAGTCCGAAACTTCAATTTTTCCGGATGCGCCATGTGACTTAAAGCAATTTACAGGCGCGATGACAAAAATGTTTCAAAGAGACGTGTGTCATGCAGTTATCGGTTTCTATCTACAGAAATAGGAGCAGGTTTAGCGGAATACCGACAGATTCGTTACACGTGCTCTGAGGCTCCCTTGTCTGCCTTCCGCCGTGAATAGTGGTTCCTATCTGTTTTCAGGAATGAAGAGGGCGCTGAATTCAAGCACTTTGCTTGGTCCAGACGCGTCACGTTACTTTAACCGATGCAGCTCGCGCTATGACAACGGCCCTGCTAGGAGACAGGTGTCATGCAGAGATAGTTTGCTGTAAGATAAAATATGACCAGTAGGGTTATTAGCATATTGAGGGAATAGTTAGACGTGCTTTAATCTTGCACTGCTGCCAAATTGAACAGGTTTCCGCCTTGGAAGGTTGTTATTCAAGGCTGACAGGGCTCAATACGGCGCTGAAGTGGAGCACTAAGATTGATCCCGATGCGTCACATTTTTTTAACTGATTAAGCTCGCGCTATTGACAAAGGTGCTGCACGAAGGCGGGTGTCATGCAGATATAGTTTTCTGTCAGACGAAATATGATCAGGCTTATCATCCTATATAGGGGATTGTTTGACATGCTTTCATCTTGCACTGCTGCCAAATTGAACAAGATTCCGCCTTGGAAGGTGTTTTTTCAAGGCTGGCAGGGCTCAATGCGGCGCTGAAGGGGAGCAGTATGATTGATCCCGATGTGTCACATTTTCTGAACTGAATTAGCTCGCGCTATTGACCAAGGTGCTGCACGAAGGCGAGTGTCATGCAGACATAGTTTGCTGTCAGACGAAATATGATCAGGTTTATCAGCATAGAGAGGGGATTTTTAGATGTGCTTTCATCTCGCACTGCTGCCAAACGGAACAGTTTTCCGCATTGGAAGGTGTTTTTTCGAGGCTGGCAGGGCTCAATACGGCGCTGAAGTGGAGTACTACGATTGATTCTTATGCGTCACGTTTTTTTTGAACTGATTTACCTCGCGCTATTGAAAAAGGCGCTGCACGAAGGCGAGTGTCATGCAGACATAGTTTGCTGTCAGACAAAATATGATCAGGTTTATCATCATGCATTGGGGATTGTTAGATAAGCTTTCATCTTGCACTGCTGCCAAATTGAACAGGTTTACGGCTTGGAAGGTGGTTTTTCAAGGCTGGCACGTCTCAATACGGCCCTGATATGGAGCACTACGATTGATCCCCATGCGTCACGATTTTTTTGTTTTTTTTTAACTATTAAGCTCTCACTATTGACAAAGGTGCTGCACGAAGGCTGGTGTCTTGTAGATATAGTTTGCTGTCAGACGAAATATTATCAGGTTTATAATGATATAGAAGGGATTATTAGACGTGCTTTCACCCTGCACTGCTGCCAAATTGAACAAGCTTCCGCCATGAAAGGTGGTTTTTCAAGGCTGGCAGGGCTCAATACGGCACTACGATTGATCGCGATGCGTCACGTTTTTTGAACTGATTTAGCTCGTCCTAGTGACAAAGGTGCTGCACCAAGGCGGGTGTCATGAAGATATAGTTTGCTGTCAGACAAATCATTATCAGGTTTATCAGCATACAGAGGGGATCGTTAGATTTTTTTTCATATTCCACTGCTGCAAAATTGAACAGGCTTCCGCCTTGGAAAGTGGTTTTTGAAGGCTAGCAGGGCTCAGTATGACGCCGAAGTAGATCACTACGATTGATTCCTATGCGTTACATTTTTTGAACTGATTAAGCACGCGCTATCGAGAAATTCGCTGCATGAAGGCGGGTGTCATGCAGATATAGTTTGCTTTCAGACGAAATATGATCAGGTTTATCTTGATATATAGGGGATTGTTAGTCGTGCTTTCATCTTGCACTGCTGCCAAATTGAACAAGTTTCCGCCATGGAAGGTGGTTTTTTAAGGCTGCCAGACCTCAATTCGGCCATGATGTGAAGTTCTACGATTGATCAGGATGCGACCCGTTTTTTAAACTGATTTCGCTCGCCCTAGAGACAAAGGTGCTGCTCGAAGGCGGTTGTCATGCAGATATAGTTTGCAGTCAGACGAAATATGATCAGGTTTATCAGCATACAGAGGGGATTGTTAGACGTGCTTTCATCGTCCACTGCTGCCAAATTCAACAGGTTTCCACCTTGGAAGGTAGTTTTTCAAGGCTGGCACGGCTCAATACGGCCCTGATGTGGAGCACTACGATTGATCCCTATGTGTCACGTTTTTTGAACTGATTTAGCTCGCCGTAGTGAAAAAGGTGCTGCAAGAAGGCGAGTGTCATGCAGACATATTTTGCTTTCAGACGAAATATGATCAGGTTTATTATGATATATAGGGGATTGTTAGTCGTGCTTTCATCTTGCACTGCTGCCAAATTGAACAAGTTTCCGCCATGGAAGGTGGTTTTTCAAGGCTAGCAGGGCTCAGTATGGCGCTAAAGAAGAGCACTATGATTGATCCCAATGCGTCACGTTTTTTTAACTGATTTAGCTCGCGCTATTGACAGAGGTGCTGCACGAAGGCGAGTGTCATGCAGACATAGTTTGCTGTCAGACGAAATATTATAAGGTTTATCATCAAACATAGGGGATTGTAAGATATGCTTTCACCTTGCACTGCCCTAGCAAAAATAACGGTTTGAAATCAGTCCGGAAAGTAAAATTCGGACTAATATCAAACCGGAGTCAAAATTGGAGGGGAACCTTCCGGTTTGCACAAACCGTGAAGTTTCGAATCCGGTTAAAAGTCAAACTGGAGGAATCCCGGACAGGCGAATTCCGGTTCGCAGAAACCGTGATTTTCCTAATCCGGTTCGCTGAAACCGTGATTTTCCTAATCCCGTTCAAAGTCAAATTGGAGGAAATCCGGACAGACGAATTCCGGTTCACACAAACTGCGATTTTCCTAATTGGTTAAAAGTCATAGTGAAAGCAATCCGGACACACAAACTCCGGTTCGCACAAACCGTGACTTTGGGATTCCGGTTAAAACTACAATTGAAGGAATTCCAGACACACAAAGGCAAATTGGACGATTCAAAGGTTCAAAGGCAAATTGGATGAAGTCTAGACTGAAAATATCCGCTTTGCACAAACCATACTTTGCCATATCTTGTTCAAAAGAAAATCAGATCAGCCGTCTGATGCCGAAGACTTTCACGCGTACGGTTGAAACATCAAGTTTCAAACAATCCATCCCGATACCGTAAGGGCTGCATCAATTAGAACTCAGAGCGCCGAAGACAACGAGCTGATACGCGGCGCCAAAAAGGCGACATCACGGTGATTTTTGAGCATGTCATTGCCATCTAATTCCATCTAGCTTTTTCTATGCACTCTGCAATACTTGTTCATTATTATGCTTAAACTGCGTTTTGTTCTTTTCTTAATTATTTTTTAAAATATTTTCCTGATAACTGTCAAATAACCTTTTTTATATAATTTTCACCACATAAAACAAACAAAAATAAAAACTAACTTGATGCCACAGCAAGATGTACGCACAATCGGAAAGTGTCATTTCACTATCTTTGATAGCTTTCCTGCGGTCTCCTTGTATAATGCCTTCATGCTCAACATTTTATTATGGTGCACATGCATGCAATTTCAAGGGCTTTCATCAATATAGGTATGTAATGTGAGTGTCCTCGCCAACACACTTGCTGTAGTAGAGTCAATAATAGTCGTGGTTTTTGTGACAATATAAAATTCTTCTCCAAATTATGCTACACGGCCTTTTTGTTAAAGACCTTGCAACGAATTATGCTCTTAAAACAAAAACAAAAAGTTGCTGGCCGGCATCGCTATTTTGCTGTCTTTGATGGCCAGTATTTACATGGAAGTTCAGTGACTGGCCGGTATCGGCGCTTTGCTGTTCAGGCTGGCGAGCACCGTCATGGAAGTTGCGTTTACTGACCGGCATCGTTTTATTTTTTGCCTTTTTCAAGATGCAGTCAAGTCATTGAAGTTCTGACGAACTGCGGCGATTCATGAATAGCGAGTGGAAATGTTTGCGTTGATCAATCCTTCGTAAATGACTGCCGTGGCTGCCGCATTTGATCCCAGCATGTCAAGGCTGACGCGTTTTATCGCGAAAACGCGAGAAAAAACAGTGCGGTGAAGAAAATTTGCAGTCCAGGATTTGAGAATCTGACCACCTACGCCACGAAAAATAATTTTTGCAACGCCGAACAATACTTCTTTCAGGAAGCTAGTTTATTCCGGTGGTATACGCACAACTTTGGCTCTGATAAAAAATAAAAACGCTATAGCGAAGCCTAAAAATAAAAAAAATAAAAAACACGTGGTATGATTGAGCATGTGCCTTGAGTTACAAAAACAATAATAAACATTACTTTCCAGAAACTAGAAAAGTAAGAGATGTGTTTATTGCTTATGACGCTACGAGAGTGTGAAATTGATTGTGAAAATGTGCCATTTCAGGCAGGAATCGATTCTTTTCTGTGGTAGTTACGATCATATAACAGAAATATTTCAAATGTTCATATAGCCAAACAATATCGGTCTCTTTGAAAACTTATGTTATACGACATATCGTACCAGAGGAACGCGAACATAAAAACTTTTTTTAACGCAAAAAAGCGAGAAGCAGCAATGCGTTGTAGATGTTCACACTGCCCTTGACGCTACAAAAACTAAATATTCCAACGCCGAACGATACCATTTCTGAAAGCTAGTTTAATTATCTGCGCTGTACTTGGATCTCAGGAATAAAAACGTGTATAGGCCTAATAAAAAAGTAAAACTGACACGGCACGCGGGGGATACCATTGATCTGCCAGAATAAAAATTAAATACAACTTTCCGGAAGTCCGAAAATTAAGAGATGTGCTTAATACGTAGTTCATGAGCTCAGCTAAATTACTGTCTTAAAATGGCGGTATTTTTGTTTCAATAGTGAGTGAAAATGACCGATTTCAGAAAAACGTCGGCTGCATCACTGTCAGTTTACCACTTACACATTTTCCCATTTTGCCCGCAATATGTTCATTAATATAATTAAATTGTTTTCTTCATTGACAGGACTTGCACTGTTTGCCTACTACACTGACCCACATATTAGCACGGATGGGGTGAACTATCCCGGCAAAACAATAGGGCCACGGTTTGTGCATTGCAACAATTGGGCTCGCACTTCTTATTTTCACCTTCTGCGTGATTGTTACCCTGAAGCACGGTGCCGACGACTGCAAAAACTAGAAAATATTTAAAATAATAAAAACTAATTCAAAAAGGTGAGAAAATGTTTAAAATAATAAAAATTAAAAAAGGTGAGAAAATATTAAAAATAATAAAAATTAATTAAAACAAAGGTGAGAAAATATTTAAAAAAGGTGAGAAATATTTAAAAAAAGGTGAGAAAATATTTAAAAAAAAAGGTGAGAAAATATTTAAAATAATAAAAACTAATTCAAAAAGGTGAGAAAAATATTTAAAATACTAAAAACTAAACCGAAAAAAATAAGTAAAAAAAAGTGTGCCCACTGCGATTCGAACCCACAACCACAGGCTCAGGAGAAGAGCACTTTAACCCACTAGGCAACATTCGCAGCCGATCTTCGTTCACTTTTTAGATAGGTTGAATATTTG
>JABSTQ010001462.1:0-23330 GCA_013358835.2 Ixodes persulcatus | reverse complement strand
CGCAGCCCCGCCCCGGCCCACCCCGCTCCTCCGCCGCAGCCCTGGCCGCAGCGCTGGCCGCAGCCCTGGCCACAGCCCCCACCCCCTCCCGACACCGATCTTAAATTTATTTACCTATTTATTTACACGCCAAGCTGGCCGTTTCATGTAGCTGCTTTTTATTTACTTATTTATTTACACATGCCAAGCCGGCTGTTTAATTTTGCTGCATTTATTTACTTATTTATTTCTTACACATGCCAAGCCGGCTGTTTAAGTTTGCTGCCTTTGAGATTGGTGCAATAGTCAGATTACAGCAATCGCCAAGAGCTGGGTTTGTCAATTTTCCTTGGCTAAGACCTGTGAAGAAAGTAGAAAATATTGGCTGGGCAACAGATGGATTTATGCTCAAGCAAGCCATGTCTCGTGTTTGACGAACAGCGACACGTTAACAGTGAAGTGGAAGCTTCTCCCACCTCTTTGCACTTTAGCAGAGCGAACAGTGGAGAAGAAGCTAGCTCCCCTCCAGCCTTTGCTCTGCTGAAGTGGGAACAGGTGGGACGAGCCTCCACTTCATTCTTAACCCGTCACTAACTATAGGAAGTGTTCTTTCATTCCTGTCCGGTGTCAAGAAATTTTTCATTGAGAACTTAAGAGGCCTGCAGTCTAGTCATGGGTTGCAATAGCAGCTACATTTATTTTGTCTTACCTAAGCAAGGAGCTTGGCCTTTATGCTTTTATGTGTATCATTGTCATATGTCTGACGAAATGCAATCTAGAGACTGTGTGCTTCATAGTGTCCTTAAAACATGTGATATATTCCTTCAGAATGACCCAGTGTTTATACGGTGCCTTTCTAGTCTGAAATAACTTTTTTATCTTTCGAGAATTAGCTATTGCTGCGCTCAAATAAGAATGTTTAGAGCAACATCTGTGATACTTCTTTCAGAGTGGTCCAGTGTTGATATGGTGGTATGCTAGTCGAAGAATTTTTTTGTGTCCTTTCGAGATTTAACTATCGTGCTCAAATAAGACGAGAATGTTCAACAAAACATCTGTGATATATACTTCAGACTGCCCATTTTTACATGGCTCCAGTCTATGCTGTTTTACTTCCAAGAAATAAATAATACCGTCCATGTTATCACACTTTTATTTATGAAATTACAAGTTTTTCTTTAAGAAATAAAGCAATTTCCAAAACAAACTACCTGCGCACTGTCTTGAGATAACACAATCACCGAACTTTTGATGAAGTGCCATAAAAGAGATAGTAAAATGGAGCAGAAGGCACGACGCTTTGAAGCATTCGTAAAATGAAACAATGCTTACGACAACAATATCCCTGCTTCAATCAACAACTAAGAAATCAATCTCTGCAAAAGCAAACATTTCTTTCTAGAGGTAGTCAGAATTAATTCTCAGTTCTTTGCAGGGGCAAGCCAGATGACCTGTTGGTCTGGCAACTAAACCTTTTCTGTCACTGTCCACTGCGTCTCATGCCTTCTGCTCATAAAATAAAAAGGCTGTATCAATATCACCGCGATGCACTCGACACGTATCCGGAGGCAGCACGCTGGCTGTGCGACGAACTTCACAAGGTGTAGGAGCTGAAGAGAGTGCGTAGCTTATGGACGGCCATGACTGTGGAGCAGGAAGCGTACTGTGCACTTTACGGCTTCCACGGGGAGGGCTTCACTGAGGGCAAGGATGCCGACGGGGTCCTTGGTGGTCAGGACCTCAGTCGTGGTGGCGAGAGGTTCCCCGTCGCCGGCGGCGTCCATGCTGGGCACCACCCTGGCGAGGGCGCTGAGGGGCTTCCCGACGGTGTCCCTGGTGGTCGGGACCACCGTCGTGGCGGCGGACTCCTTGCGTGTGGCGCTCCGCACGGGCACGTCTGCGGCGGGTTCCTAACCGGGCGACAAGGCGCTGCCTCAGAGCCTTTCCCCTGTCCGAGAGGCCGACCGGAAGGCCGACCGGAGGGCCGGCAGGAGCCAGCCTCTCGGGAGCCGACGCTGACCCCTCCGAGCTCGGCTCAGAACCGTCCGAGCTCGGCTCAGACTCCAACTCTGACACTTCAGGGTCGGAGTCTGACTCCGGTTCTGGCTCGTTCGATGCAAGGCAGATGTTGTGAAGCACTGCACATGCCGAAATAATGGCAGTGGCTGTTGAAGGGTGGTAATACAGAGCCCGGTGCCTTTGCAGACACCGGAATCTGTTTTTCAACAGCCCGATGCAGCGCTCCACAACAGACCTGACCGAGGAATGCGCCTTATTAAACCGGCCGCTAGGGGTGGAGGTCGCGTGGTTCCCGGGGACAGGGGTGATGAGCCAAGGCTCCAAGG
This sequence comes from Ixodes persulcatus, assembly GCA_013358835.2. Taxonomy (NCBI): domain Eukaryota; kingdom Metazoa; phylum Arthropoda; class Arachnida; order Ixodida; family Ixodidae; genus Ixodes; species Ixodes persulcatus. Next base: position 21,006 of record JABSTQ010001462.1, on the reverse strand, counting down.
GGTAGCCGCTGTCACCTGCACATGTAGAGGACGGAACATATTACATTCTTTTCTTCTTAAAATGTAAGGCAAGAAAACAGCAAAAAAAGCTGTTTGTAACTATGTCAATTATAATGTAACTTAAGTGTGACTTAAAAGTTTGTTAATATTTCTGGACTACAGTATCAGCTTACATTATGATTAATTAGCACCAGCTTGCCTACACAATCCCTGTTATTTCATGCAACTATGTGTTTTCCTGGTGGGTCATGTGGGATGTGTGCTCGATTCTTTAGGGGTGCTGTGTTGCATGTAAGTGCATTATTAGGCCCTGGTATCCGACAGACAAAAGCTAATGCTTTGTTGCTTTTGGGAGTGTGGCTGTGACCTCAGGCACAGGCAAAGCAGAACACACTGGCCTTGTCTTTGGCGAGCAGGGGGATAAGGTGCCAGTTCGACGAGCCTCTCTCCTAATCCTCAGGGGTGTTGGAGATGGGGAAAAGAGAGCGGGTGGCCAGATTGGAAGGGGGTCAGCTCCTGCCGGGACACGGAGGGTCTAATAGGAGGAGCTAGGCAGACCGAAGAAGAAGGGTCAGGGAAAAGAACCCATAGCGTGGGACAGAGACGACCCTAGGACAGATTCGGCGAGCCCCAAGTGGCCAAGGAGGAATGGATCGCACTCCGGACAGACTGACGACCTTCAAAGCGACCAGGCGAGCCCCCAGGGATCAGCGAAAGAGCTCCAACTTCATTCAAAGTGCCTGCCTTCAGACTGACTCAACGAGCTTTAAACCAACCAGCAAGAGAGTACAGGCAGACAGTAACAGTGAGTGGGCCGAACCGGACAGCGACTTGCACTGCGGTCGCATGACTTGCGCGGTCTATCACTGTCATGAGATTGGTGTAGTGTGGTTTTCATAGCCTGCAGAGTGTGAGAGTTATGTGGACATAAACAGAGAATAATGGCCAAACTTTGGGTGTTGTCTCACTTCAAGAAGTTCCAGCACTGTGTCTGTGTGCCTCACAACAAGCACAGTTTGTGTGGTACTGTGGCTTTCAAGCAGTGGGAGCCACCGTGTGCGTAAGGAATGAATTCAGTATGCTCACCAAGCAGGAACCGGCCGTCGCGTGGCAGCTGCCCTTGCTCAAGTCGGTTTCGGAGCCACGAAAATTGCCACACGAAGGAGTCGTGCACCGACCCAGGGTACCGTGGATCGATGCACATTACCCGGCAGTCGGCGTCACACACCTGAAAGTGAGAGAGATATCGACATGTAATCACCTGAATCCACAAGTAGTAGATTGTACTTATGGTTCACAAAGCAGTCGCAATTCCAGAACCTTTCAAGTTATTTTGTCTGACACATGCATGTCAACACACCTTCCTGGATGCAAGGTACAACCACCTTCAAACGAAATTTTTTTTATTTTATTTTGCTTGCACGTTTTAACAGACAAGCATTATTTTTGGGAGAAGCGTCTCACGGCTCACATGCTACGTAGAGATGCTCGCGCAGTCGTGAGACCCCACAGCCCGCAGTCATAAAACGGCATATTTACACCGTATCGGCGTTACGTTTTTTTTTTCTACACATTTGGGACGCGTTTTGACTATAAAGTAACATGAGTGTACTAACCACCATCACGTTGAGGGCGTAGAAGTATTTTCGGCACCAGTATGCCGCCTTCGTGACGGTGGGGTCGTTCTTGGACGGGCCGACGATAGAGATCATGGTCCCGTCCACGCAACCGATGACGCCGGGTATCCTGCCGAGCAGCCTGAAGCCCCTCTCCGCGTCGAACCTCTCGCTCGGCGTCTCGGGGAAGTGGATCCAGCCACGCTGGACCCCGAGACGACGCACGATAGCGACGGACACGGCGCGGACCGCAACGCTGACGGTCTTTTGGTCCCGCGCTACGTGTTCGTCGCTCGCCACCATGCCTTGGAAGCTCCCTGTGGCGTAGAAGCGCAGTGCACACAACACTTGAAGCTCCACAGTCATGACCGTCCACGAGGTACGCACTCTCCTCAACTCCGGTTCCTCGCGAAGTTCGTCGCACAACCACCGCACCAAGTTCTTCGGCAGGCGGTATTGCTTGCGGAAAATCTCCTCCGGGAGTTCGAATGCATCGCGGTGTTCACGATACAGCCTTTCGGGCGAAAAAAAAAAGCTCTATTAAAGAAAAAGTCGAAGTAACGAGACGGCGACGCCTCGCCGCCGAAAACATAGCTGCCAATGACACCTACTTCGGAGCAAGTACCTTTTGAAACGTACTCGGTACAAAGTGAAACGTCACTTTGTTGTCACGTCCGGTTGGCGACTCCGCCCAGTTTTGCCGACTCCGCCTACATTTTTCTAGGGAAATTACGTCACTTTTGCTTTCAACCAATCAGACCTGATGACGTCACTTCCGTGTACTTTTAAAAGGAACATGTACAATGTCCAACCTAGCCAGGGCTATGTTGCGCTTTTTGGACTCCCAGGAGACTAGGGAGAGGGAAGTGACGTCAACAACGCAGCAAATGCAGATTGGATGTTGATTTTGTTTTCTTCTGTCAACATCCAATCTGCGTTTCTCTAGTCGTTGACGTCACTTCCCTCTTCCAAGTCTCCTGGGAGTCCAAAAAGCGCTACATAGCACCCCTGGTACACCTTGTCGTCTTCAACTACACCGCTAAAGTTCCTTACATAGTCGGAACTCCCGAAACACTGGGTCTTGTCGAGGAGAAATTCTACTAAAACTTAAGACGTTGTAGAGCTTGGGCAGGATCGACAGGTTGGAGCAAGCGGGCAAACAAAACGAGTCGAGAGCGATCGTTCATGGAAGCTCGGCGAAGCCGGGCGAAGCAAAAGTAAAGGAGTAAGTGGCGCGTTCGGCGTTTCGGCGGGCTTCTGATCAGGGTTGTCGGGTGCCGTGCTTGTCACATCTCTAACATCAGCGGTTTTATGGGCTCACGCCCCGAAATCGTTTTCTCGTGCATAGATTATTTTTCGTATTCATAGATTTGACGAAATAGTAATATTCGAACGAACTTTACGTCCTCTGACCGTACGTCTGTCTGCACGTCAAAGCTTTTTGACAAACAGTCAGAGACAATCGATGTACAATCAGAATCGTCACCAAGAAACCTTGACGGCATTTCGCGGCGGCCGACTGCCACCATGAAACCACCAGAAAGCCAACAAATGGAGTCTGACTGGAGTTTGACTGTCGGTCAGAGTAACTTGGCCAATCAGACATGCTTGACGTACAGTCAGGCACAGTCAGCGGTCCACAAGAAAACATTGACTGCCAAACAGGGTTACATTGATGGATTTTTCATTCGGGACGTTCCATTTCTTTCTTTTTTTTCTGGGGGGGGGGGGGGGGCGGAGTGCCCGTGTGACCGGAAGGGTCACACGTTAAAGCTGATTTCCCCTGCATTCTTTCTTCCAACAACCTCCTCTCTGTTTCTTTCACTCCCTCTGCTACTGATATACTCTGATCGGCCCCATCTCGTTGAATGTATTTAGATCTCAGCTTGCGGGTTCGGTTTGTCCACTTAGTGTTTAGACTTTTTATATATAGATACTTTCGCTGCCCACAGTGTATCCTCAATTTCAGCTAGTCTTTGTTCAAATTTTACTTTACTGATCGCTTCCCTACTCTCGAAAGATGCCCAACCCATATCCCCCCTACTCTCTTATTTGGTGTATTCCTATGTGCCCCCAATGCCAACCTACCCACACTCCTTTGCTGGATCTCTAAACCTGCCTGGATTTCTGACCTCATACACAATACCGCATTCCCAAATGACAGTTCTGGCACCATGACTCCCTTCCATACACCCGTAATGACTTCATATCTATTATAGTTCCGTAGTGCCCTTGTTTAATGATAGCTGAATCTTGTTTCCCCTTTTCTATAGGCCATATGCGAAATCCTTGCCAGCTATCATCATCATGCCATTAGGAGCCGCCATATTGGGGGGTTTATCACATCTTCCAGTTGTGGACGAGGCGCATTTTCATGATATTAAGGCAGTTTATTTGTACACTCAATGGGTTGCTGGTTAGTTTCGGATCAAAGAAGAAAAGAAAGACGGCCGCCAAATTCAGGAAAAGGAATTGTCAGCAACGAGGTCGCAAGACTCGTCACTCAAGCAGTGAACTGGGCCATCCAGGTCAATGAACGGTATTTCTCGAAGACGTCCTGTGAAGGTTTCGTACTGGACTTGCAGCAGGTGATCATATTTTAGTTCTACGACTTACACTTTGCCGGGACTATTGTTTTTCGGGCGAAACCGTCGGTACGGGAACCCCCCAATATGGAGGAAATCTGATCATTGATCATGAATACACTAGATGGCGCTTCTTTTTGCATATGGTCTATTACAATATTTTCATGGTCTTTTAGATACTATCTTCCTTCACTTAAACACACTCCCAGATATTTGTACTTCTTTTCGTGTTCTATCAGTGTGTCCTGTATCCCCAGGGGTTCCCCTTCTCGTCGTTGAAAACTATTATACCCGACTTGTCCCTACTGAATTTTAGTCCTACACTGTCCCCTTCCCTGCTGCAAATCCTGATCAGTTCCTGTATTGTCTCACGACTTTCTGATGCGAGTACAATGGTCTTTTGGCCAGTGGCCAGAGAGTGGCTATTCATTGGCCAATGCTTGGCCGATGGCTCATGCCCAGTGGTCAGATAAAGGCCAGTCACCGGCCAGTCTCTGGCCACTGTCTGGCCACTTGGCCAAGGACCATTGCCAGCCATTGGCCGATGACTGGCCAACTCTGTGCTGCTTGGGTATGTCGTCTCCATACATTAACCCTGGCAATGCTTGATTTACTTTATGTCTTTCCTCCATGTAAATCAGGTCAAAACCTCGGTTGCACTGCTCTAATTTTGTTTTCCATCTCACTGAGGTATATGATTAAGAGCAGGAGAGACAATGGGCAGCCCTGTCTAAGTCCTCTTTTTATTGCTGCTGGCCTTGTAGTTTCGGCTTGCCATGTTAAAACCACCATATTCTCCGTATAAACCCGTTCTAGAAACTTAAGCATGGTTCCCCTAGCCCATATTCCTTCAGTTGTTCTCAGAGTTTTTCCTGATTCACATTGTCATATGCCCCTTTGATGTCCAAAAATGCTACCCATAATGGCCTTTTACTTGTCATTGCTCTCTCTATGCACTGCGTGACTACGAATAAGTTATCATCTAGTCGTCTATCCTTCCTGAAACGGTTTTGAAGCTTCCCCAGAATCTGCTTTCTCTCTGCCCATTCTACCATTCTTTTTACAATTTGCACAGCTAGTCTGTATATTATTAAAGTTACTGTGATTGGTCGGTATGATTTGATACTGTCTTTGTCTCCCTTGCCCTTATATAATAATCTCATCCTGCTCAATTTCCAGTCACTGGGTACCCCTCCCATAAGTATCTGGTCAATCATCTGCCTTAGTTTCAATTTGCTTGTTTTGCCTAGAACTTTTATCAGTCTCATTGGTATACCGTCTGGACCTGTCGCAGTTCCAGCCGGAACCCTTCTTTCTGCTCTTTCCCCCCACTCCCCGGTGGTCATTTCCTCTTCTTCGCTATGATCCTCCTCTTGTGTTGTGTAGACTCCACCATTCCCTACGGCCTGATCTGGTTCTAACTCCGAAAATGCTGCTTCGATTGTATGTCTAATGTATTCTCTTGCCTCATTCTCCTCTACCTTTTTCCCTTCCTGTGTGGTTAGTGTCTGCTGGTTGTCCTCGGTCCTTTTTCCTTGTGCACTGATGTGTTCCCAGAACCTTTTTGCCGCATTCCTATCCTTCTGGTTTATCTCTATCATCCACTGGACCCCTGCCCTCCCCATTTTGGCCTGTATTATTGCTGATGCCTCCCACTTTCTTTCCTGAAAGTCTTCCCATCTTGATGCTACTTCAGCTGGTGTGGCCCCCCTTTTCTTTCCCATCCGTGTTCTCTAGATGCCGCTTGGCGTCTCGATATCGCTGCCTTAACCTCTTTATCTCGCCAGTTTTTGAGATTGCGTTTTAGTTTTCTTCCTTCTTGTTTGATTCGATATTTCTCTAACACTCTTTTGAAACCACTAACTAAGTATTCATATGTACATTCCCTTTCCGGTCGGATACTATGTTCTCGATTCGCTTAGATACCTCCTGTAATTGTTTATCATTTAAGTTATTTCTACACTGATTTTGATTTTGCATTTCTGATTTTTCTCTGCAAAATCTTATCTTGATTCTCTTATGGTCGCTCCCCAGACTTTTTGTGCCTTCCTCATTTATTTCCATACCTCCTAATCTGTTGTATAGCTTCCGCGACATTAGACAATAGTCAATAGTCGAGTGCGGGTTCTTTCTTTCCCACATTACTTTTCCATCACATTTTACCTGAGCATTGACCAATACCAAATCAAGAGCTTCGTAGAACTCCTCTGACATCCTCCCTGTTGTATTCGTATGTCCATCAAAGTCTTGAAAAAGCTCATTCATGTCCCCCAAGGTAATTATTTCCCTCTTAGTGCCACTTTCCTTAACATCGCCTGATATACATGTTAAGTGTTCTGCGTTTTCCTCCCCTGCCTCTCTCCCTGTTTTTAGATACACAAAACCCACGATTGTGTCCAAACCCCCATTATTGCCTTTGATACACATCTGTTCCCTGCAGCCCTCTCGTTCTCTTTCCCATTCCTGACCCTTCACTTACGTTCCTCATTGGCCCGGTTGCGTCCCATCCAATGATATCCCGGTATGTATGGTGGTTCTTCCATATCCCTCAGATGTGTTTCTGCTAATCCATACACTGCAAAGTTTTCGCTTTCTAATTGCTCCTCGGTCTCCTCCCACTTTATTCTGTTCCTGCCGCCCTCCCAAACCCTCTCCCCTGGATCTACATTTTGGCCCTCATTTACACCGGCACGTTCAGCGCTCCGGGACCCCCCAAACAATGTACGATGTGACGTCCTATTCTATCGCCTACCGTGCTACCAGTGACTCCACTGTAGTGGATGCCCCATGTAAAAGAGTCGAAGCCAGCCTCGTACACCATCCTGTTAACTTTCATTACCCCGTACTCAAATTGTCGGTTCATCCTCCTTATCACCCGGTTAGCCTCCACCACCCGCTTCCCCTATCTGCAAAGACTGTCCCCAGACCTCTGGGATGGTGCGTATTTGCACATGCACCGTCTCGGAGACTTTCCTCAGCTTACGTAACCCCAACTCTATCTGCCTTCCGAGGTTCTGGCTCCGTCCCTTTAACACATAATTTAGTCCTGCATGTACTACCACTAGGTTCTTTCCCTCCCTGTTTTCCCACACCTCCTCCATCGCTTTGACCATAGCGTCCACCATGCACTTTCCTGACTGGGCCACTACGTTTACCCTCCCATCCCATTTCACCCTGTCCAGCAGCCCCTCCTTAGCCCTTGTTATGTGTGAGTCTCCAACCACGAGCACCCTCTTAACCCCCGACTGGCTGTCTTCACCCCCACCAGCTATCTGTGCTTTCTCTGCCTCAACTTCTGCTGCCTTCCTCGAACCCTGCTGTACTGCAGCACTATACAGCTGTGCAGGCTCCTTTCCTACACAGTCAAACACCCCGTCACACCTGTCTGCCGCCACCTCCCCCTTTTTCTTATTAACTAGTCCTGTCGGTTGCTGCACCATCTCCTCACACTTCTTCTTGTGCTCCTCCAACTCCACCTTCCACTCCTCCAACTGTCGCTCAAGTTCGGCTCGCTGTTCCCGTTCTCGCCTCAGCTCTCCCGCCACGCTATCTACCTTACCTTCCCATTCCCTGGTCATCTCCTCCACATCCGCTTCGGCCCTCTTAATCAAATCTCCCACCTGCGCCTCGAGCTGTACCCGCTTCTCCCGCTCTACCCCTATCTCCCGCTTCAACTCCTGAACCGTATCCGCCCATTCCCTCCCTATTCTCCCAAAACCAAGTTCTACCTTCTCGCAACTCCGGCAGGTAAAGCTGTTCTCCTCGGCTTCTGCTACAGTTTTGAACTCCGTCTCCATCATGCAGCACCAACGGCCACACTCCTCACACTCCACATCGGGTCCTTCTTTTACTTTAGGCTGCGCATCCTTCTTCTTTCGCGTATTCACCATTGTCTACCGACACACAGCGCGACCCCACGACAAATATCCCACCAAAACTCAAACCAAGACCGCCTGTGTACGCCTATGCCCTCACAACCAATAGCCCGCCAAAAATTTCAAACGTTTATGGATGCGGTGACCAATGTTGCCCGCCGAGCCTGGCGGCCACAGACGGGCGGACTGGAGGGGGCGCTACCTACTGGTGACACCCCTCCCCCCAGTTTGTTATTCTAAAAAACAAAATAACTGAACAAACGATGCAGACGACCGACACCGATTTGCGTCTGGTCGTACCAAGCCCTGGCCGGTCGGTCGACACTGAAGGTTACCCCGGCGAGTAGCGGTCGGGTGGCCTTCACTGCCGCGTACTCCGCCTGGTCACCGGTGTCGACGGGCCAGGTGTGGCAACGCCGGGCGCTGCCTGTACCGGTCGCGCTCCACCCGGTGGAGCCGCAGGGACCGGATTTGAGAGTGGCACCCGTCCAACTGGTGCCACAGGACTCGAGAGACTTGTCGCCTCCGTGGTGGGTGGCGCTCCACTGGCCGAGACTGGTGCTGTCGTTGGTCCCCCTGCAGGCTGGTCCTCCGAAGCGACGGCCAAGGGTAGAAGCCCGGTCCCGAGGCGAGGCCTGACATGGTCGGCGTGCCGGTGCCAGGTGGTCCCGTCGGGCATGTCAGCAATTGCTGCACCACATCCTCACACTTCTTCTTATGCTCCTCTAACTCTGCCTTCCACTCTTCCCCCTGTCTAAGCTCCTCTACCTGTCGCTCAAGCTCGGCTCGGTGCCCCCGTTCTTGCCTAAGTTCTCCCGCCACGCTCTCCACCTTAGTTTCCCATTTCCTGGTCATTTCCTCCGCATCCGCTTCGGCCCTCTTAACCAGCTCTTCGACCTGCGCCTCGAGCTGACCCCGTTTCTCCCTCGTCTACCCGTATATCCCGCTTCAACTCCTCAACCGTAGCCGCCCATTCCCCTCCTATTCTCCTAAAACCATCTTCAACCTTCTCGCAACTCCGGCATGTCCCCTGCTCCCCTCGGCTTCTGCTACGCTTTCGAACTCGGTCTCCAGCTCCAACGCCCACACTCCTCACATTCTACATCGGATTCAGGACCTTTTTTTACTTTAGTTTGTCTGTGTTTTTATGCCGGTATGTGGTTTTCCTGAAATAAACCAGTTGTCAGTCAGCGCTCGGTCTGTGTGTTCCTCGTTCTTTGTCCTCCGTACTTTTGGCTCTGTTTCCCTCTTCGTTACTATGCATAACCAACTCGCCCAATTTTCAACTGTACTAGTTGTTACCACCCCAGGCAATTTTTTGACGATTTTTCACTCGCAGAGTGTGTAAAAATATGCTAATGAGTGAAAATGGGGTGAAACAGGGTGTAATATTGTATTTTGTTAATTTTGTTGTATTCAATGATGTCCTTTTTGTGTTAATGTTGCTTCGCTTATCTTGTAGAGGCACCAAGGGCCGGTCAGGCTGCAAATAGCAGCTTTTTTCCTTCGGTTTCCCCCCCTCATTGATGGAAATAAAGATTTTCGCTAACAGTGAGACGAACTTGTGCTCCGCATAGTCACAGAAAGATAACAAACGCAGGGCGTGCCCTACCATCTGGCGGAAGGTGGTTCAACCATAAAGTAAAATGCCAACAAATAAAGTTGTCTCGTTCAAAAGAAAAAAAAAAATAGCTGTTTTGGGAATATACCGCGCAATTTCCCGGGCGACGCGGACGGTGCTCGTGCTGACCGAAGCATGGATCGTGGCCGGTTGGCACAGCGCTGCAGAGGCCACGGGCGGGCTTAGTTCCCCATAAAATTAAAAAAAATGGACACAAATGCACCACAAAAAGAATTGTCCTAAGTTTAAGATTGAACGAAAACACGCTTTTCTGGAAAGCAACGACCGCCGAATACGCCCGCTCAAGACTCGCCACACAAAATGCCGTCACCCACAGCAAACTCGGAGCATCGAGTGCCGATACTCTAAAAGCCGGGGCCACACTCCTCGTGCATCATTGTCACGTTCAACCGAGACGGACCCCGAAATCAGAGGACCAGGACGAACAGGTTACGAAATTTCACCGTATGTACATGTATTTACATAAATAAACAAAGCGAAAGGCATAAGAAACCGTACGGTACAGTATTGTCTAAGTCCCCTAGACCCAAGTCTCCACCCCTAGCACTCACGACCTTGAAGTGTCCCTGCTCTGGTGGGCTCCCAGGGGGGCTATGTTGCGCTTTTTGGACTCCCAGGAGACTTGGAAGAGGGAAGTGACGTCAACGACTAGAGAAACGCAGATTGGATGTTGACAGAAGAAAACAAAATCAACATCCAATCTGCATTTGCTGCGTTGTTGACGTCACTTCCCTCTCCCTAGTCTCCTGGGAGTCCAAAAAGCGCAACATAGCCCCCCTGGTCTCTTTCCTTGGGGAAGAACATCATCTTGCTGCTCTGACGAAGGACGCCTCGTTGGTTGATCACGGCAGATTCCCGGAAGCGGGCCTCGGGTGGGCTTCCTCCGGAGCGTAGCCGAACGGTTGACTCCCGGGAGCGGGCCTCGGGTGCGCTTCCTCCGGAGCGTAGCTGAAGTCGCCCCGTTGGTTAACGGTGGACTCCCGGGAGCGGGCCTCGGGTGGGCTTCCTCCAGAGCGTAGCCGAAGTCGCCGTGCTGTTCACCGGACCAGAGCTGTCTCGTTCCTCTTGATGCTCGTTCCACACCTCTTCTTTTTTCCTTTTTCCCACACCACGCCTCGGTCTCCTTCTCGTCTTCTTCTCTTTCCTCCTCCGGTTCACAATCGTGACAATCATACAAAGGACCTGCGGAGTTCTCTGCGAACATGATGGCAGAGGTATCCGCGGACACGCCTCAAAGCACATGCTCGACGCATGTTTGCTTGAACATTTGTAGGGTCGGAACGTTTTTAAATACAGTCATTTTACAGTTTGTACTACAGGACCACAATACATGAAAGAAGCACGCCTTGGACAGAGTCTACAGATTCATATTTGTGTAATGCATCGTGACCGCGACTTGAGCACTTTTTTGTTTTTAAAATCGTCTGTGCCCGTTGTAGAAACGGCTAAATTCGTCTTTCGTGGTGTCGACAGTAGAAACTAGAGGCCCTAAATATATGCTAAGCTTTTGACCGACGACCGACGATACCTCAGTCACCCTTGCGCTTAGAATCAATGTTGCCTCTAATTTAATACTTTACCTAAAATTACACACAAAAAAATAACGTTTTTCAGTCTTCCAGACATGTTAAACCAAGCTTCGACAGAGAAAATACTTTATTCCAAGTCCTGGCGCAGCCGACGCTGCACAAGCTGGTGGGACTAATCAGACAGCGTAAAAAGAGCACCATCCTGGTTTTCGTCCCGTTTCTGTTCGCGTTCTGTCATTTGCTGAACTAATCGTAAACAGAAAAGATAGAGTGACGCACGTTTTCGACGCTGCTGAATTGGTCCCCTGTAGCATCGTAGCGTCGGCTACGTCTGGACTTGAGCTGAAACGTAGTCTAGTCTAGAAACCAGTAAATTCGACTGCTCACGCTGACGTCCCCTCATATAGCCCGCTCGCTCGAATGACGAAGCTGAGGAACGGAGCTGCGTCATAGCCACCCGCCTAGAAGTCGCAAGGCCTGCGTAGAACGCCATCGTTTGTGCAAGAATCTCCGACCTGCGCCAATCTGCAAGCACGCTGAAGCTCAGTCGAGAGACGCCGCCAAGCGGCAGACGATGCTTGCCTTTAAAAGCACCACTAGAGACAAAAGATGCGCTTCGGATCACGACGCGTCAAGTGGCGAACCCGTGAACAAGCTCCTCCCATGAAACTCCCCTTACAAAAATATGTACGGACACTCCTAGGACGTTCTATAGAGCAGCGTTCATAGGCAGAACATAAGGCATCTATAGGCAGACCAGGAATGCTGTCGCCTTAGTGAAGTCGTCCTATGGCTGCCCCATAAAATATTGGCCAACGGACGTTCTATGGGCGTCCTATTCTATTGACGAAGTAAGGTAATGCTATACCCTCTTTATAGCAAGACACCCTATGGAGTTCATACGGTCTCTATAGGGCGTTTACACAGGATCCACATGGCGTCTATAAGGTGCCCGCGGATAACCCGGTCAAGGTCTGCAGGGAGTCTCTCCGGGGTCCGCAGGGAAGCCATATACAGTCTACACAGTGTCCCTACGGGGTGTGCAAAGAACCCATACAAGGTCTACAGGCTAGTGGTGCAAAACTATCGATAGTACTATCGATAGTATCGATAGTCGACTATCGAAAAACAATCGATAGTACCATCGATAGTCGACTATCGAAAAACTATCGATAGTACTATCGATAGTCGACTATCGAAAAACTATCGTTAGTACTATCGATACTCGACTATCGAAAAACTATCGATAGTCGACTATCGAAAAACTATCGTTAGTACTATCGATAGTCGACTATCGAGAAACTATCGATAATACTATCGAAAAACTATCGGTAGTCGACTATCGAAAAACTATCGTTAGTACTATCGATAGTCGACTATCGAAAAACTATCGATAGTCGACTATCGAAAAACTATCGTTAGTACTATCGATAGTCGACTATCGAAAAACTATCGATAGTTGACTATCAAAAAACTATCGATAGTCGACTATCGAAAAACTATCGATAGTACTATCGATAGTAGACTATCGAAAAACTATTGATAGTCGACTATCGAAAAACTATCGTTAGTACTATCGATAGTCGACTTTCGAAAAACTATCGATAGTACTATCGATAGTCCACTATCGAAAAACTATCGATAGTACTATCGATAGTCGACTATCGAAAAACTATCGATAGTCGACTATCGAAAAACTATCGTTAGTACTATCGATAGTCGACTATCGAAAAACTATCGATAGTACTATCGAAAAACTATCGATAGCCGACAATCGAAAAACTATCGATAGTTGACTATCGAAAAACTATCGATAGTCGACTATCGAAAAACTATCGATAGTACTACCGATAGTCGACTATCGATAGTCGACTATCGAAAAACTATTGATAGTCGACTATCGAAAAACTATCGTTAGTACTATCGATAGTCGACTATCGAAAAACTATCGATAGTACTATCGACAGTCGACTATCAAAAAACTATCGATAGTACTATCGATAGTCGATTATCAAAAAACTATCGATAGTACTATCGATAGTCGACTATCGAAAAACTATCGATAGTACTATCGAAAAACTATCGATAGTCGACTATCGAAAAACTATCAATAGTCGACTATCGAAAAACTATCTTTAGTATTATGGATAGTCGACTATCGAAAAACTATCGTTAGTACTATCGATAGTCGACTATCGAAAAACTATCGATAGTCAACTATCGAAAAACTATCGATAGTACTGTCGACAGTTTACTATCGACACGTTGGGGTACCACTACGAAAACGAACGTTCAGAGACTTTTTATAATGCAAAAGAGGGCAATACGAATAATATGTAATGTAGCGTTTGATCACTCCACGAAATCTTTGTTTAAAAGGCTTGACACGTTAAAAATCACGAATTACTATTGTTACAAGCTTTTGATGTCGTATAAAAGATCATTAAATAACCCTGTTAGCGTTTTTAATTCAGTCTCAGGTTTGGAGTCGCGGGACGCAACATACAGCACTCGTCATTCTCGAAACTGGTCCGCACCGCGCTCCAGAACCACTTTGGTGACCAGAGACTGGCTTTTACTCTCCCGAGAATTTTAAACAACCTTGAAGCAAAGGGAATTTCCGTGGCAAACACAAGCAAAAAGGGAATTCGTGACCTATTTGAGTGATCTATTAATAGGTGTTGTCATGTTTTGAAGGTGCAGAGGCAGTTGAGTATATATTTTTGAAAGTCAATGTGCATTGTAGTGTGCTCATTACTAAACTCTCGGAGCAAGCCTGTGCTACTCTGAATTATGTTTATCTTGTTTAACCCTTCGCACTGTATATAATTGACACCACTGTCCTGTGTAAGCACTAGATTCCCTGTCTTTATATATGTTACATTGTTCTTTCACTCATATGTTGTGTTTCTTCTGCGGATGTAAAGGGGAGGCGGGGGCTTCGTCAAGTAGCGACATGCTGCTTTTTTCCCCTGCCTTTCCCTCTCAGATGGGGAGGAAATAAAATTGATTGATTGTTTTGCGACACTAGTAGTTTCCGTCGCTCCCTCTTCTCTTTTTCTCGCTTTATTTTTTTCAAATGGGACACCAACTATACTTCGTCTCACCCTAGCACGGACTAACCGCGAAGGCAGTGCTAGCGCGAGCGGCCAGCCTTGACTGCCTTGACTACAGCACTTGCTGCACGAGCGCTCGTGCAGCCGCCGCGGCTTCATTCAAACCGACTAGCTCGCGTTTTAGCACGCGCGGCTAACAATAGTTCATACTAAGGTGAGACGAAGTATAGCCCAAGCACTTACCATCCCAACTTTGGTTCAGCTTTCAGTGATTTCGAAGACGGGAGTTTGGGCGAAGAGAGGAGGAAGGGAGACGAGCGGCGGTGCGGCAACTGCGTTCGCTCTAGTATTGCAAAACTATCGTTAGTACTATCGAAAAACTATCGTTAGTACTATCGATAGTCGACTATCGAAAAACTATCAATAGTCGACTATCGAAAAACTATCGTTAGTACTATCGATAGTCGACTATCGAAAAACTATCGATAGTCGACTATCGAAAAACTATCGATAGTACTGTCGACAGTTTACTATCGATAGTTTTGCGACACTAGTTGTTTCCGTCGCTCCCTCTTCTCTTTTTCTCGCTTTATTTTTTCAAATGGGACACCAACTAGCCCAAGCACTTGCCATCCCAACTTTGGTTCAGCTTTCAGTGATGACGAAGACGGGAGTTTGGGCGAAGAGAGGAAGGGAGACGAGCGGCGGTGCGGCAACTGCGTTCGCTCTAGTATTGAAAAACTATCGATAGTACTATCGATAGTCTCCATAGTCGCCAAAAATCTGACTATCGATAGTGAAAAAGAACTATCAATAGTACTATCGATAGTCACTATTGAAACACTATCGTTAGTACTATCGATAGTAGCCTATCAAAAAACTATCAATAGTACTATCGATAGTCGACTATCGAAAAACTATCGATAGTCGACTATCGAAAAACTATCGTTAGTACTATCGATAGTCGACAATCGAAAAACTATCGATAGTCGACTATCGAAAAACTATCGATAGTAATGTCGACAGTTTACTATCGATAGTTTTGCGACACTAGTTGTTTCCGTCGCTCCCTCTTCTCTTTTTCTCGCTTTATTTTTTCAAATGGGACGCCAACTAGCCCAAGCACTTACCATCCCAACTTTGGTTCAGCTTTCAGTGATGACGAAGACGGGAGTTTGGGCGAAGAGAGGAGGAAGGGCGACGAGCGGCGTTGCGGCAACTGCGTTCGCTCTAGTATTCCAAAACTATCGATAGTATTATCGATAGTCTCCATAGCCGCCAAAAATCTGACTATCGATAGTGAAAAAGAACTATCAATAGTACTATCGATAGTCACTATTGAAAAACTATCGATAGTACTATCGATAGTCGACTATTGAAAAACTATCGATAGTACTATCGAAAAACTATCGATAGTCGACTATCGAAAAACTATCGATAGTCGACTATCGAAAAACTATCGTTAGTACTATCGATAGTCGACTATCGAAAAACTATCGATAGTCGACTATCGATAGTTCTGCGATACTATCGATAGTTTTTTCAAAACTATCGATAGTATCGATAGTCGATTTATCGATAGTTTTGCATCACTACTACAGGCACTACCTAAGGGGTCCGCAGGTAAGCCATACAGGGTCTTTACAGGGTCCTTATAAGATCTGCAAAAAAGCCATACAGTGTCTGCACGGAGTCCCTACGGTGTCCGTAGAGACGACACTCAGTCTGGAGGGGGTATAGCTAAGAGGTCCGCAGAGACCAACGCAAATCAGTTGAGAAACTGCCGAAGAGCCTGCTCTGAAATAGTGGCACCGATCCGTACTCGACAACCGAACTAATTGCGATCGCAACGCCGCCATTTCTACCGCAGCGGCCACTCTAAGAACTGCACGACCACGTGTATTGGTTTGGTAGTATCGATTTTTGACCGCGTGGGAGTGTTCTCTTTTAGCCTTAATCGGCCATTTCGGCACCGAAATATATACGGTAGAAGGGGTTTCAGGAATTTCAACCCCCGTCTCCCAGGCGGACGCGCCACGAATCACCACCGAAGTTAGGACATACCTTGGTTGGGACGGCTACCTGAAATCGCTGGTGAGCCATGGATGTATAAAAACAATATTAATTGTGCCAAAAAACCTATAAGCTAAAACTTTATGCAAACATCACTCTCCTGTCATTTTGTACTAATCTCCAATAAAGGTTTCTACACAAAGAGCTTTCTTTCGTTTGTTTTTACGCAAAAACATGTTTTGTAACAGCTTTTTTAAGAGTGTAGGGTCCTTAGGGGTCTGCAAAGAAGCCACACAAGGTCTACAGGGAGTACCTACAGGGTCCGCAGGGAAGCCATACAGGGTCTACACAGGGTCTTTACGGGTTCTACAGAGAAGCCATGGAGGGTCTGCACGGAGTCCCTACGGGGTCCGTAGAGAAGCCACTCAGTCTGCAGGGAGTATATCTACGGGCTCCGCAGAGACCCACATACACCTACCTACCACCGAGAAAGTAAAGGAATTATTCCGGTACATACTGAACACTTCAATCTCCAGATTAAATATGCCCTGAAGTTGAACGTGCCTCCACATCAATGTAACATATTGATGAACGGCGCTCAATTAACAACTCTTTAAATCGGACACCTCCCTACACCTAAACAAAACATCCACCCGGCATCACTTCATTAATCTACCAATCTATAGCTCACATCATAGAGAGGCAATAGGATGTCCATAGACTCACCAGGGTCATAGCATAAGAACAGGAAAAAATAAAAACGTTTTGTTTCACGTAGATCCCTATAGCGTTGTTGTTCCCTTTCTATGGCCAACCAGCGGTACATAAACGGTCCAAGAACTGTCTACAGGAATCCATAGGATGGACAAAGGGGTAATAGAAGGGCAAACGTATGAACATAGGACGTCCATACCTATTTTTGTAAGGGTCTTCACTCTTGTTTCTTTAGCGGAGCAACGCCTCCTGGATAACAAGGCCGCAGTGCTGAATTGTCGGCGTCACCTAAAGAGGGCCAACGCTCCGCGCAGAATCAAACGTGCTGCGTCATCGTTCGGCGGAAACTCGTGTTCAGTCAGTGAAAACAATACGAGTCCGAACGACGACAAAGTACTCGTCTCCACTCTCTGCACAGCGTCGGCCTTCTTTAGGTGACGTCGCAAATCCAACTTTGTTACTTGGGAACAGACTTGTCCGTAATCCGTTACAAGTAACGAAATTACTTGTAATCCGTTACATTTATCTGTAATTTTGTAACGAATTCGTTACATATTTTCGAGGGTAATTGTAAAGTAATTTAATTACTTACTTATGTAAGGGATCACTTGTAATTCGTTACTTTTTTATTAGCGGCGGAAAAAGCGGGAAATTTGAAAGCAGGAAAAAACATCTTCAATTTCTGGGAAAAAGGAGTATTCCGATAAGCTCAACTCCAAACCTGCCGTCGCGCGCGCGCATACACACACATAGAAAGACCTGTCGAAGCTTTTCTTTGTATCGCCTAAACCCTAAAAGCCCTTTTTTTATCTTGATTCTTTAGATTGCTTACCTACGACGAGGGGAAGCACACTGATGGGAAGAACCGGATTCGGGACGAAAACAATAGAAGGCCGTGACGACAACGGGTCAAGAAATTCATTCCTAATACCCGCAAAAACGCATAAAAAAAAACGCAAAGAATATCTTCCTTCTTGCCATTTTGCTCACGTTGCCGTTTTTTGCTAGTGAAAATCAATCTTCTTTCCACTTTCCTCCCACTAGAGCCAAGTCCGCCTTTCCTTGCTGTTTCTTCGCCATCCCCGATGAAGGGGAGAGGAACACATACTGCCCTCCAGAAGCTGGCGTTTGTATGAACATAATATACAACATAATAGACAACAACTACTGGCGCGCCATCTACCCAGGAAGACGGTGCGGACCACTCCACCAGCGATTACTTCTGCTTTGCAATGACAACGGCATCAATCAAGTTCCATCTCCCAGAATGAAGCTTCGCGTTTCCTCCAGGACGCAGAGTGCACCTCCATCGCCTCACTTCAGAGGCACGATGTAGTGCGTCAAGCATTTGTGCGCTATAATACTGCGCTACCATCCAGCGCCTTAGTGGAGGAAGTATTCAGCGTGGCGGCTGACATCTTTACAAAGAAGCGGCGAAAGATGTCGGATGCAACTTTCGAGAGTCAGCTGCTGCTGAAGATCAACAAAGTGTGACTTGGTCAAACAATAAACAGTTGCATAACCCCGTTCTTTGTTTGTTCTTATTAATAGTGCAGTAAAGTTGAAAGTAACGCCGCGAAAGTAACGGATTACTTTTTGGAGTAACGGTCACTTACTTTTACGGAAGTGTAATTGTAATTGTAATAAATTACATTTCATACCTGAGTAATTGTAACTGTAATTCCTTACTTCTTTCAGTAACGTGTACAAGTCTGCTTGGGAACGCTAAAGAGGAGAACGTGGGGAAGAGGAAACCACCAATCAGGACAAGCAGAGAGCTAGCATGGGGTGTTTAAGGTCATTGTTATTGTGTTGCAATGGCTAAACTTACCATCATCAGACGAGAGACTAGTCGCCCATTGAGGCTGACTAACTTTTGGCTGAAAAAATAAATATACAGCACAATTCCCCTCTTTTATATTCTCGCCACCAGTCTCCGCTTCGCGGCCTTTTAAAGCTTTTCGGCTAGGACGACGAACGCGAAGTCCCATTTTTTCTGACTCTCAGATGATACCGTGTTGTCAAGCGAGCTCCAACGTATGATCTCAAGCCCCGACTTGCCCAGTGCATCCTCCACCATTGCTTAGAAAGGCAAAGGTCGGGGAACGTAACGTCGCCAACAGTGTAGTCTGTCGATCCGGCAATGCCGCACAGTATCAGGTGCCCTCCCTTGCGGATCAGGCTTGAGACGTTCCGATGGGCCCTTTGGTAGCTGGTTTCGTCTTGACTTGCAGACTGGAGGCAAAGGCTTGATAGGACGACATCGAAAGCTTGCCCTGTGACCTTCGGGAAGGACACTCGGGTTCAGCACGTCGCACGAAATCACTTTCTTGACGGCCGCACGCGTCCTTTCTTCGATGTCCTCGGCTCCCATTTTCGCGTTCCTGCATCAAATGGTTGATGTTTTTTTTTAGCACGATGCCTGGAACGAGTTCTCGACCAGCGTGTTTACCTTCCTATACCACCCGTGCATCTAAAGTGGTTATAAACTGGCAACAAATTACGTCGCAGGGGCCTGTGTGTCATGCTATCGGATGTCTCCACAATGACGGTTGGTTGTAAACAAAACAGAACGTTCTCTAGAATGGCGAGCGGACTGAAGGGCCGCTGTAGGCACGGCGTCCCAACTCGACTCTGCTTTGGATTTCAATCGAATGTCTGGCAATAGAGCGACCCGTAGCAGAAGGGGAAACTTCCGCAATCACCCAGCTGCTGTGACACCGTCAGGATCGGGACGGGCAAGAGCATTGCACTTTTTTCATATCATCAGGCGGAGATTTAGGGACCACATTTGAGGACCCGTTCACACACCAGTCAGAGACGCACTCTAGGCACGGTATATGCCCGAGTTCCATTAGAGCGACAAACAGAAACAACGAGTTGACAAGCCTCAAACACATGCATCGTGCTCACGATGGCACCTTTGGCAGGCGTTTTCGTTTGGTGGTCGTGGAGGAAGCACGAGTGATTACAAGCCTGCCAAGATATATCCTCGCGAGCACGATGCTCGTGTTTGAGCGTATATAGCCTCCTTCATTCCGCAAAGCCTGTCAATCGCGAAAGACTCTGGTTTGAGGCTTGTCGCTGTCGTTTGTTTCTGTTTGTCGCTCGAGTGGGACACGGGCACTACTAAAATAATCCGTGAGACCTTCGTAATTTTTCAGTACCTGAACGGATGGAACAGCATAACTCCCACAGTACTAGGAATGCCTGCGCGTGGAGAGCACATGCTGCCAAGCGCTTGGAACCTCGAGAAAAAGTGCGCTGCCACACATTTTCAGGGCTCTACACGCATCGCATGAGAGTTCTCCGAAGTGAGAGATCGCGGTGATTCGGACGTGATCCACAGCCCGACAAAGGCGCGGTAGCCCCAATATGTGATTATTGTTATGACTTGACACTCACCCACTGCTATGAAACACTTTCTTGGCGAGTTCTGACCATTATCACCACATCGATGAGATTGCGACACTGACTGATAAGAACGCTGACGACGAATCAGAAAGTCGATTTTGAACATAGTAATCATCGTTTCAAAAGCTCAATCACAATTCAAAAGCTCTCCACAGGCATCTCTATCATTCACCCCGCAGTTCACATGTTTCATCCTTTTCTTATCACCTTTCCACTATCCTAGTAGCTACCTGTTCCTCATATAAATACCTAGGCGTTCACCTGACCTCTGATCTGTCATGGACTACTCACATAAATGCTGTCACTGCCGATGCTAACCGTACTCTCGGATTTCTTCGCCGTAACCTCAGACTAGCTACACCTTCAGTTAAACTACTAGCTTATACAACTTGGTCAGATCTAAACTTGAATTGTCTTCATCCATATGGTCACCATGGCAATCATATCTAACGAACAACCTTGAATCCGTTCAAAACAGAGGTCCTTCGTTTTATTACCTGACTATTCCCCAACATCTGCTATCAGGATTACGCAAAACGCTAACACTCGACTTACTTTCTTT
>JABSTQ010001461.1:0-37962 GCA_013358835.2 Ixodes persulcatus | reverse complement strand
CCCACCTCTCCAAAAGCACTTCCACTGGCCGTATGGAAGCAGCAGTGATCTTGCGAAACATGGAGTCGCACTCTGCTTTCCGCATGTTGCCCCGATTCCTGGTTGACGTGCACACCTTGTCAGACATGGATCTGTTATAAACAAAAGCGAGAAACAGTTTCACACATACTAGTCGTTGACGCAGAGTGGTACTGTATACTCCAAGATGCATCTAAAATGCACTAAAATAATTACATGCATGAAATTTAGGCCTTTAAATTTAAAACAGCACTTCTTATGAATTCCTATCTTCATAAGCATCTGCAAAGCTGATGGGCCTACACAGCTTCATGGCATTTGCATGAAACAGGTATGTAATCTTTTAGTTGCATCAGGTGAGCGTGACAATAGAATGTTTTCCAGGCCCTGGCTATAACTACAATTAAGAGCCTGGCTACGATAATGTTTTAATGACTTCTGGTTGCAATCGATTCAATCTAGTGTGCTCACACTATCCCAGGAGTGGCCAAACTGAGGCTCGCGAGCCGCACGCGGCTCTTTGCGGGTCCAAGTGCGGCTCGCGACTCCCTGGAAAACATGTCCCCATGACGCGTGTCCCCTAGACGAAAAGAGTTCTAGGATTTAAAAAGAGCTCACAGTCTAGGCAGCCTTGCAACACACTACATACATACAGCTGGAATGCTTTTTGCCACATAGATGCGTCCAGTGACATTGTTTCCTTTGTTGTTCTAGAAAGACTTTCAACCGTATACGCATAACGGTTGTCAGGGGCAGTGACTGGCTAGTGAATCATGTATTAATTTTTGCTTAGCGGTGGAAAAGACCTTCTGATGCCTAGTGTTATTTGTTGTAGTCGCCCATTATACTTGTCCTCTTTGGAAAGAACTGTTCCCCCCATATCGTTTCTTGTTAAAAGTAGCCCCCTCCCCCTTTCTTTTTTCCAGCAACTCTAAACTTTCGTAGTTTTGTCTGTGGCTCTAACTCCAAGTCACTCTGGCCACCCCTGCACTATCCTAAACTCTTTTAATGTATATCATACACTGCATGAAAGTGAAAATTCTTTTATTTTACCATTCCATCCTTATTCTGGAGGCCGATGGTAGGATCCACAATCTCATTCTCCGCAAGGGTGTCCTCGTCAGCAACTGAAAAACAATTTCACATTGAAGGGGTATGGGAACCAAATTCCAGCGCTCATTTTTTAGCTTTAATGTTTTGCATGTTGCAACATAACCTCAAAAATACCAGTCTTTTATTGAAAGGCACAAGCAAACTAATTTTGAAGCTAATTAAACAATCTTTCAATGAGCACCTGGTGGATGCATGTGGAGCCTATATGGAAGGTAATCTAGCAACGTTGGGGAACTTGCTACATAGTCATGACGTAGGAAGGACATTCCTCGGTCATCCTGCTCTGCAACAGAGTGCAGCAACAACAGTAGATTAGAGAGCTCTTTGCCGTTTATGCCTTCTTTCTCAACATTATTTTTTCCACCCTTTATGAATGAATATCCTCAATAGAAGATAGAAGCGATGTGTTGCCTATGACATGTTCGGCTCTATCACCGCACAGTGAACTGCTTTCATATATTGCAGGTGCATTAAAAAAGTTACCTTTTCGATGCTAAAGCATGGGTTCTGTTAGTACGGTAAACATATGAGTACCCAAAGATCAGGCCATAAATGACTTACGTGTTAGGCAGTAGGGCCCTACAGCACCTCCCGCATCAACTGGAAGCCGAGCCGCAGTCCTACAATCGATAGAGCAGGGTGGGTCAGAGAAAGGTGTTTCTAGCAGCTCTGCCGGTGCACCCCCTAGCAGCATTAATCATGCACATTGGTGTGTAGGCAGAAAGCACGGCATTCCTCATCAACAAATCATGACAACACATTGTTGCAGGCATCAAATTGGGTCCTCGTGCTATTTTTTTTGTGATTTAGTTGATTCCTTGTCTTCCTCGTAACTCCCAACTGCTTTAGTGGTTTTCGTGAAATAGAGAAGGCTTGGTAAACTGCCAAGCTTTGCGTGAGTGTGAAACGGAGCACTCCCAAGGAAGTATAAATGTTAAGGACTCAGCATGACATTACGCTGAGTGTTGGGATTCCCAAGCTGCTTTCCACACTCACATTTTGTGCATGATAGGCTCTCTTTCTGCATCAGTAGGACGAGTCAGTTGTGTGCCCGTTTCGGTTGCTGTTAGCCATATGTGGCTGGTGCTGCTTTCGAGAGCTCCGCAACATAGTCACTTTCAGCTTTTGTCCTGACATAGACCCCATCTAAAATTTAATTAGCGCTAAGACTTAGCTTTCGGACACTCCCAGCAAAATAGGTTGCACCGCATTACTTAGACAGGTAATGATATTCTGGTGACAGAATTTCCACAAAAACTGCTTTGCGTTAGAGGGCACAATTGCTGACCTTTTTGGGAGGTGTAGCTTTGTGTGAACTTGCGGATGCCTCAACTGCCCCTTCCCACCTGGCCAGTTCAGTTGCCATTTCCTCTTGGGTTTCTAGTAGGTACATTTGTGATTATTAATAAATAAATTGGATAGGAAGCAATGGCAGCTGATGCAACATCAATGCAAGCCATGTATTAAATAGCATGCATGGATCGACGTCGAATCAGCCGCGATTGTGCACGTTAACTTCCTGCTGCGGAGCGCAAGAGTTTGGCGCTCCGTTCATTAAATGGACAGAAGCGCCACCAGACGACTGACACTCGAGCGCGCTCTTCTTGCATCTAGTATTTCTCGAAGTGCAAGTGATTTCTTCACGCTGACAAAACATTGTCGAGACGAGGAGTGCAGTGGACCGCTGCCACTTTTCAGTTGAAGAATGCTTAATCCAGCAAGTAAAAATGATTTGATTTGAAAGCCAAGACAGCAATTAGCATTACGGGAAAGGTTTGTTCCTGAATCTCGCCTGAAAACGAATTAATTTATCGAACAGTACCATTATGATAGTACAGCGAGAGAAAAGTTTTCGGAATGAGAAGGCAGTCGGATCGCTGCCCTTTGTAGAATGCACAGCCCTGCGAATAAAGAGACTTCGATTGGAAAGCGAAAACGTTGCGGAAAAGGTTTGTTCATGCATCTCGCCTGAAAACTAATTAATGTGCTATTTATTGAACGGTGGTGTGCCAGTATTGGAGTAGTACATCGACAGGTTCCGCCTCGCGCTGCAAGACGGAAACCAAAGATATCTGACAAGTTTGAGAGTTTCTTGATTTGACAAGCGAGTTCAAGAATGTTGTCTTTCATTTAAATCTGAACAGCATGCATGGTCAATAAATAGATCGGTCAAAGTAACATTCAGCATATGTGGCTGAAGCGAGTCTTCAACCCTTTCAGAAATATTAAAACATTCGTGAAAATTTCCTAACGTCGCCGCGCATTTTTATTTTTCTTTTGCTTTTATTTTGCCGTTTTACAGACCCCTTAATTAATTTATCTTTTCAAAATAAATTCGGCATCCGCGAGATACTGGGTTCGTCATAAACATGCGGTCGGAAGTGGCTCGTCGACAGTTTTGGTGTGTTGCGCTACTGTACGCCATGCTTCGTTTAGTTGCTGCGCTCGGAGTGGGGAACTCGGAACGTTGGAGTACGAGTAAAGGAGCGCTCATTCACACTGGAAGCGCATCCGCGTTCACAAGGCGGTTGCGAACGCGGTTGCATAAAGATCCAGTACAATTGCACGCGCACTCGAGGACATCAAGTGCGCGTGCAATTGTACTGGATCTTTATACAACCGCGTTCGCAACCGCTTTGCGAACGGGGATCCGCCTCCAGTGTGAATGAGCGGTTAGACAGCCCATGCATTCATCTGCCTAGCTTGGTGCCCCAAATAAGCACAGTCCACAATACTCAGTTTTAAGCACAGTCGCAATAAAAATGAAAGAAAACGGCAATTGCTTGTGGCTAAGTCGCACTTTGGGATGGTAAAAATACACACTCACCCGTCAGTTTGAGGATCTCGGCGTCGTAATAGCCTCCTCGGGTGTTCGCGTCGCCGTTCCAAAACACCTTGTACACCGTCCTACGGTCGAAGTCGGCCGCATTCGAAGGATTGCAGTTCTCAAATAAGGCCATATGGACGCCGCTTATTTTTCCGCTCTCGCAAAATCGAGTGAAACCTACCTAAATATCTAAACCTCGAAAACATTCCACGAGGAAGGGCGAGGCTGCCAAGGTAACAAAGCCGCACGAAACACCTGGATTAGTCGGTGGAAACACCGACTAAGCCCGTTCGATCCTCCACAAAACTGTAATATGGACCTAATGAAAAGAATTAAGAAAATGCCGATTCCGCCAAAATGCAAAACATTCTTCTTTCGCTTCCATTCGCGAACTGTGCCGGTGAAGGATTGGCTTGAGTCCAGAGGCATTGAGGAAGCATGGTCCCTGGACTGCAGACTCTGCAAGACTACCGAGACATTTACACATGCTTTTGTAATTTGTGTAGACGCGTTTTTCTTTTGGGATGTTTTCAAAAGGACATTGAAGAAAGATTTCGAGGTGGAAGAGAAACTTCTTCGCTATCTACATTTTTCAGAGCAACTAGATAGTGTGCTCGACACGCTTGTCGTTCTAGGGCTTTACAGTCTATGGAAAACCAGAAAGGTTGACAGGGAAGGAGGGGTTGCAAAGCCTTCATGGGTAAATTTTAAGAACATAGCTATACCAGTGGGTCAACGGATGGTTAAACTTTGTGAAGATACGGAATGGAAAGAAGTTGTAACTAATCTTAGCCGTTCCCCGGACATCATATAAAGCAAGCTCCCTATAGCCTGCAGCATAAACGATGCAGAATGGATATCTATGTCAACACCGTTATCTGGTTGGTGAAAAGTATACTCATGACTCAAATGCTATGCGGTCTTCAATGACAGTATGTAAATAGCTTGTAACATATTCTAAGTGAGCGAACCATTTGTACATAGTATAGTGTTTTGTACATAACTGTAAATAAATGTTTGTTTACAAAAAAAAAAAAAAAAAAAAGCGGAGGGGTAACGCGTCGGACTGCGGAACGAAAGGTCGCTGGTTCGATGCCTGCAAAAGGGACGCAAAAAAAAATATTTTTTTTTTGTGTGTGTTTTTTTGTATTTTTATTATATTTATGGTGTTGGTGGTGGCAAAAACTTTAATTGAGTCTACAACGCCTGCGACGCTGCTTCGCTACCGACGGCCCTGGTCTAAAAGGGGTTCTGGTGCAACTGACTAATGTGGGTTTTTCTACCTTTCGTGATGCCGGTTTTCGTACCTTTCGTGACTCGACGTGTTTTCACTCAAGCACTTTGAAGGTCGACTGAACGATGAGACACACAGGGTGTCACAAAAGAAAATTTACGCGTTTTTTTTATCGCAAAAATAAACTAGGCATCGCCGAACGCTCATTCTCCGCCCAAAGGTAGCGCTAGAGAACATAACCAGATGCCAAAGTTTCAGCCCGATCCGATACCTTATTCAAAAGTTATAAGTGATTTTCTGAAAATTTCAATGTGAAAATGGCGGCCGACGGAGTTTTCGAATACATGGGGCTCTATGGCACCAGAAATTGTAATCGGGCAAAAATGGGCTCCATTTTCCCATTGAAATTTTCAGAAAATCACTAATAACTTTTGATTAAGTTATCGGGTCGGGCTGAAACTTTGGCATCTGGTTGTGACCTCTAGTGCTTTCTTCGGACGAAGAGTGAGCGTTCGGCGATGCCTAGTTTCTTTTTGCGGTAAAATATAACCCTGTAAATTTTCTTTTGTGACACCCTGTATAAGGCTTTCCCCATAATAAAATATCACATCAACTCATTGACCCTGCGGCCCATCATATATCATACGCGAGATTCAACGACAGCTTTTTTTTCGCGACATAGCCTAAAATCGCCTCTTTTGTAGCGTGCAAAGTTGCGGAGCCTCCTCGACTTTGGGCTGCTTATCCAGCGAGGCGGTGGTGCATTCCCCCGACTTCGAGCGAAGTAAAGCGAAGCAATGGTCGCGCGGTCTGTTTGGAAGCAGAACTTAATGCCGCCGCGACCGTCCGATGCGCACTACAACGGTCGCAGGGCTTGGGGGTGCGCGGTGTCGATAAATCAAAGTGTCGACGAAACGTCTGTCGATTTTTCGTTGGTAATGAAAGGCGTGATGAAGCATATGCGAAACGATGGACCGTAAGTACGGGTTTCCACGGTGCGTATGATTGATTCCAGACGAACACACAGTTGCCGGTGAATCGGGGGCTCAGTGTGTAAAGAGAAATCGAGTGACATATTAGTTGTGTCAGCACCTCGCGAGCCCGCGACTCATCACATGCTGGCAAATATGTCGCGACCCGTATATCAAATGTTATTGAGCGCCTAGGTCTGACGGCGCCGTCAGAATACCGTGAGCAACAATTAATCAAGCACTTTTGATAAACATTGTGTGCAAAGAAAGTCCCGACGGTGGGCAATAAGACGCTTTTGATGGACTCGAAGTGAAACATAAAACTTCTGACGGTCCATCAGGCCACCTCTGATGGCCCATCAAGAATGTCCAACAGACCATTAGGCGCCGTCAGGAACTTCTGACGGACCATCTAAACGCATCTGACGGTCCATCAGACGTTTCTGGTGGTCCATCAGACTTTCTCGATGGTCCATCACGAAGCCTGATGGGCCATCAAAGAAGTCTGATGGACCATCAGGACAGTCGGGTAGTCCGTCAGGAATGGGCTGATGGTCCATCAGACTTCCTTGATGGTCCATCAGGAAGCCTGATGGACCATCAGAGAAGTCTGATGGACCATCAAGAAACTCTGATGGTCCATCAGGAAAGCCTAATGGTCTTTTCGATCGAGCTTAACTTGAGAAAGCGAGTATATTTTTGTTATTTTTGTATTTTCTTCGCGATTTAATATTCCTAGTTTTATTTGCCCATAACTTTCTTAATACTCGACCCTGCAGTGGGCCTCGAGGAAAGACACAGGATCGCTGGCAGACGACTTCGAATGTTGATGATAAGCGCGCGCGAGCGTGTTCTTATTTGTGTGTCAAATCGAGTTTGCTGTCGGCGACTTTTCAGCATACCAGACGTGGTTGGAGTAAACATCATATTTGGTTGATGTAAAACACCAAAGCTTGCCCACTGAGAACGTATCACTTACAAAACAAGTTACCACGTACGATCGAGGAACTATTTTATTTCCCGAGGATATGAATCGGGTAAACAAAAAAAAAAATGCGGTGGCAAACGAGCCCCTGACACCCAGATTCAGCGTTGGTTGTCAACGTCTCCGGGATGCGCAGCGCCGATCGGAGATGAAGCAGATCCTCCTTTGTGAACCTGAACAGCCGTACGACGTCCTCCTCGTCCATCGACGCTAAGTTGAACGTCCCATGCCTTGCCGCCAACAAAGCACCTTCTCTTAGTGCGCAGACAGTCGTACAAACAAACGTTTTGTAAATTGTTCTCTCCGAATAGAGCCCACTCCAAGTCATCGTCAAAAAGATCGAGCGTCTTTGTTGTCGGAAAGCTCGTCTGCTTCTTTAGCAGACGAACATTTTAGAACTTCGCAGCGCCAGTGGCGACACGCCATGGAGCGCCAGGTTTTGTAATACGGAAGCGCATTCATTCCAGTAAAAAAACGAGACGAACTATAAGTAGGTATACATTGTTTTAGGTTCTCTATATTTTTAGGATGAGATTTTTATTTGTTTCAGTTTCTGCGATTTGTACAAACAAACGCAAATATCTACATTCTCAACGAGGCCGATGCAGGTTTCCGTTGCCAGGGGGCGCGACCTGTACCGATCGTCTGCTCTCGTCTGCAAATATGGTTCCCCCAAAGCCGTTTAGAGGCACACGATCGGTCGACTCGCCCGATCCAAGGTATCGATCGTTTTTGTTTATCGATCGTATTTTGTTCCGGTTCCCTAAAACTCTCTAATAATGGAAGGGGTCACGATAAATGGTTTGGCGATCTAGGGAAATGGGCTTAAATATCTAAGGAATGAGGTGCGAGTGCAGCTGACGCTCCGATCCGATGGAACCAATCACGCACCGCAAATATATCACGAAGTATATTCACTGTACGTGATTGGTCCATCTAGGGAAATGGGTTAACATATCTAGAGAATGAGTTCCGAGCGCAGCCAACGCTACGATCCGATGGAACCAATCACGCACCGCAAATATATCACGGAGTATATTCACTGTACGTGATTGGTCCATCTAGGGAAATGGGTTAACATATCTAGGGAATGAGGTCCGAGCGCAGCCAACGCTGCGATCCGATGGAACCAATCACGCACCGCAAATATATCACGGAGTATATTCACTGTACGTGATTGGTCCATCTAGGGAAATGGGTTAACATATCTAGAGAATGAGGTCCGAGCGCAGCCAACGCTACGATCCGATGGAACCAATCACGCACCGCAAATATATCACGGAGTATATTCAGTGTACGTGATTGGTCCATCTAGGGAAATGGGTTAACATATCTAGAGAATGAGTTCCGAGCGCAGCCAACGCTACGATCCGATGGAACCAATCACGCACCGCAAATATATCACGGAGTATATTCACTGTACGTGATTGGTCCATCTAGGGAAATGGGTTAACATATCTAGGGAATGAGGTTCGAGCGCAGCCAACGCTATGATCCGATGGAACCAATCACGCACTGCAAATATATCACGGAGTATATTCACTGTACGTGATTGGTCCATCTAGGGAAATGGGTTAACATATCTAGAGAATGAGGTCCGAGCGCAGCCAACGCTATGATCTGATGGAAGCAATCACGCACTGCAAATATATCACGGAGTATATTCACTGTACGTGATTGGTCCATCTAGGGAAATGGGTTAACATATCTAGGGAATGAGGTCCGAGCGCAGCCAACGCTACGATCCGATGGAACCAATCACGCACCGCAAATATATCACGGAGTATATTCACTGTACGTGATTGGTCCATCTAGGGAAATGGGTTAACATATCTAGAGAATGAGGTCCGAGCGCAGCCAACGCTACGATCTGATGGAACCAATCACGCACCGCAAATATATCACGGAGTATATTCAGTGTACGTGATTGGTCCATCTAGGGAAATGGGTTAACATATCTAGAGAATGAGTTCCGAGCGCAGCCAACGCTACGATCCGATGGAACCAATCACGCACCGCAAATATATCACGGAGTATATTCACTGTACGTGATTGGTCCATCTAGGGAAATGGGTTAACATATCTAGAGAATGAGGTCCGAGCGCAGCCAACGCTATGATCCGATGGAACCAATCACGCACTGCAAATATATCACGGAGTATGTTCACTGTACGTGATTGGTCCATCTAGGGAAATGGGTTAACATATCTAGAGAATGAGGTCCGAGCGCAGCCAACGCTACGATCCGATGGAACCAATCACGCAGCGAAAAAGGATCACGGAGTGTATTCACTGTACGTGATTGGTTGAGCAGGTACTAGCAAGCTGACGAAGGCAACCAGCGCCGTGACGATGCACCTTTGGTTGGCTTGATCGGTTCGTGGCGTCGGCTGCTCTCGGACTTGGTGCGAAACGGAGTAAACACCACTCTCTGACGTCACGCCAGTGCGGTGGCGCTGCTGTCGGCACTGCGCATGCGCAGGAGGCTTTATCGTGCGAGCTTCTGGTTTCTGCGCACGCGCGATGCCCGCAACTGGTGTGGCCAGACGCGGGCTCGTTTATAAACAGCTTTACCATGTGCGACTAACGGAACGAGCGGGAAAGCAGTGCGTAGGCACGCGGGAAGTGGCTGGGGCAGAAAAATGCGGGAGTCTAAGAATTGTGCCCTTTAGTTGGGAAATGTAATGAATTACAATTACAAATTTCAAATTACCGATCCTCAAATATAGTGGATTACTGTTACAAATTACCTTTGCTCAAAATTAACGGATTACTTTACTCGTTTCGTTACGGATTGCTTTCACTTTACTTTGCCCGTACACTTCTCGAGAAAAGAATAGAAACAATTTTGATGTTTTCAAAAATGTTCTGCAACACGTACTACTTTTCATTTCTCATACACCCGCATTATAGTAGTCCTTGTAGAAATAAAATACTGTATTTAAGAGAGAGAATGTAGGTTCAACCCGTTCACCTGTGAGCTGACGAGGTAACAAAAGCTGCAACCACAGCCGCCTTCCCGCTAGCTTACTGCGACCGAAAATGATCCCTAAAATTCTGCAACAAAGCTAGCTGTGCGCAGACTCAGTAGCGGCGTTTACCTCCTCTAGGAGATCAAGAAGGCGACGCCTACTCGGCGTTGTCTTGCTCTTTGCTTTTCGCATATTTGTATGTGCCTTGCACGTGTTTTAAAAGGTTCTAGTGACCGGTCATACAAAAAATTCTGTTTTCTTTTCGGTTATTGTCTCCTTCTCGGTGTTTTCTATTTTTTTGAACCTTCTATTTTTATGCTGCTGAATATGTGTGTTTGTGTGTGTGGGGGGGGGGGGGTAATTTCTTTTTTTTTTTAGTTTTGTGTTTGTATTTGGTGGACATACTACTTTGGTTCTTTGCCTTCTGTTTCTTAGGGGGCGCTTCTTTTTGGACGTGAATTGCACTGGACTGCGTGACGTTGGCTTGCTGGAGCCACAGTAACAACTCCAAGAAACGGTTAATATCTTATATTTTTAGTGGGTCGCAGGGTAGCAAAGTACGAGAAGCACAGCCTTAAAGTGATTCTTTTTCTTTTTCTGGAAAGTTTGGCACTGCTGCTTGAATATACTCTGTACAATACTAAAATCTATTTGTGCCAAAAAAAAAAAAGAAGACACTTTGACTTTGTTTTGGCTTTAATTGGGAACAACTAATTACTAACTAACCAGCCCAAGTCAAAGCTTTTATTAAGTCTAAGCATGTGGTGCTACCCACAGTTCCGATTTCGAGTTTAGAATGTGGAATTTTGGCACGTTAATAGGAAGAGGATTCAGTGTTTATAACAGTGGCTTGCTTTGTTTCTGAGGGTTTTGTGGATATCTTTTTTTTTTTTCTTTTTGCATTGGGTGAATTGACATGCTGTAAAACTTAAACTACCGTAAATGCCGCATTTAACAGGCTTCACAATTTGACTGAAATAAACTACGATAAGCTCCGACTCTGCCTAGTGAAAAATCTTATTTGTACGATAAATATTTTGGTCCAATAAACGCTTATGATCTAATCAGTGCATATAAGAACCATACAAGAGTATATAAGAGGCTACGAGAAACTGATTAGAAGTTTTTCATAACTTCTTATATAATAATTTATTGTTCTTGTATGGTCTTATAAGGTCATATATGATATTATCTGAGAATATGTGTTTTTTAGACAAAAAATTCTTATGTAGAAGATTTTTCGCTACGGCTTCCTAGCGAAAAGTTTTATATATATAAGAAATGTCTTGGTCAAGTAAGCGATATTATTATAAGATCATATAAGAGAATAAAAGAAGCTTATAAGTACATATAAGAACAATATATGATTATATACGAAGTTATAAGAAACTTATAAGAAGTTTTTATAACGTCTTGTATAATCCTATGTTATTCTTATAAGATCTCATAAGGTTGTTGTATGCTCTTATATGATCTTATTTGATCATATGCGGTTTATAGGATCAAGACATTTCTTACACTTATACGATTTTCACTAGTGCTACGATAAGAAATAATGATAACGATTTATTATTCCGTGCTTCCAAAGGATCGACGTCTTGAAATACGACGCTTACGGGATTATAGAATTTGCACAACACGCTGGTAGTAAAGCGCTTTGGTTACGATGAGTAAATTGAACTTTCGAGTTTACGTTTAAAATACACATAATGTATAAAAGACTTCTAAAG
Organism: Ixodes persulcatus; assembly: GCA_013358835.2. Classification (NCBI taxonomy): domain Eukaryota; kingdom Metazoa; phylum Arthropoda; class Arachnida; order Ixodida; family Ixodidae; genus Ixodes; species Ixodes persulcatus. The sequence goes on along the minus strand of JABSTQ010001461.1, from coordinate 26,112 downwards.
AAGCACTCGGTAAAATGGCATTGAAAGACACTTGCATTGTGGTGACCGGACACACTTTTTAATGAGAACCAGGGTAGAACTAGGGTGAAAGTTAACAGATGACAACTAGCTGCTATCTATTTGGCCGCGAATTATTCTATGCAAGATTAACATATCGCGCAACTTTATGCCTTCATAACGTTTGTAAGCTGAGAGTCTCAAGTATATGGGCGTAGTCATAAAAACACCTTCGCCCATCATATCAATCGTAAACAAATCGAATGCATTTTTTTTTGCACTTCCCTTTTTAATGCATTAGTTGCTTTCAGAGAATTACACACAACGCTTGAAAACTCAAGGCGAGAACGAATTCGGCTGCAAAATGTGCTCGAATAATACATAATGGATTAAAAAAACATCTTGGCCTAACGATCTAGAAGTCCTGCCCAGCAATCTTCCAGCTGAACCAACAATTTGAGAAAGATGGCAGGAAAAAAAACGCAAAAAAAAGAAACGTATTATTGAAACAAGAAGCAAGATCACGAACTACAGACATCCGTAAAATAGGAATGCGACCAAGAACGTAGTTCTGCACAATAATACCGCTTTGGTTTTATCGGATCAACAAAATATGAGCTTTGAGACGCACTTTCCGAATTTTACCATAATTGAGGGAACTCAATGACCATGACGTCTCTCTATGCATGTATATTATATATTTCCAATGATGTAACGTGAGAATAGGATAAAGGAGGCGAAAAGCTTCAAAAGAGTGAAGATTAAAAAAAAAGTAATTCCGGCACTACCAGATGTGAAATTCACCGTTTTCCTTTTTTCATTCCCAGGTTAATTTACGGCATTTTAAATTTGTACCAGGTCGATCGCATTTTCGTGTTTTTCTCATCCAAACATTACTGTTTTTTGGAACTCGCAGCGAAGATCCCAGTGAAAACGTTTCGGACCTGGTAGGCCCTCCCCTGGTCCTTGAGAAAAGTAGTATAGTATGTATACTGGGCCTCTCGGAAGATTTGCTGCCGCTTTCAAATCCCCCGACGTGTTGACATTTTGCGCGTCTACTAGCGGCTTTTAATAGCCCGAACCGGCAGTTTGCTCTTTCTTCAAACGTTGAATAGCACCCCGACGGGAGCTGTATCATTCCTCCCGTGCACGCAGCGCCTATCTTTCCGGTCGGCGCTTGGGACGCCTATTGTGTGTGCAGCGCTCGTATAGCCCCCCCCCCACCCCATCCCCCCTTTAACGACCGATCGCGAAATAAATCGACGCAGTCGCTTTCAGAACGGCCTCTATCTACGCTCCGGGACCGTTGAGGCCGAGGTAAGCCGTACGCCATTGTTGAGGTCCGCCCGAGCTCTCCAAGCTAGGGTTAGGTGGCTGGCAATACTCGTGCCAACAGAGTATTTAAAAATATATATATATTTAAAGGAACACCTTTCTATCAAAGCAGTCTTGTTTTACGATAGGATACGTTTGTCACAAAACTTGAGCACTATAAACGATTTGCAGCAGCTGTGCATGGGCGCCGCCATTACCGACCTTCAAAGTTTCTTTCTCTTATTAGGTTTACTTCACTTTATCATGACCACAGCCGGGGAGCGAACTATAGGGGGCGCGATGGTCAGGCAAAATGGCGGACGAAAGGAGGTCATTTTCGTCGTTCAGCACGCGGACCACAATACGATTCTTCACTGCTGCGTAAAATTGGTGTTACATATGAAAGCAAAGAGATTTTTCGACGGTAGATACCTTCTTCTATTCAATGCGTAGGAATGACACGGCGGAAGCATAAAAATAATTACTGGAAACGATGCTTGTTTCTACGCTGCCTACGAGAACCAAGCATCGATAGCAGACGACAGAGTCGAAACGACCTCCTCTCCTGAGCTTCTCGGCGTTGACGGTACGCGGCGTCGGTTTCGCTGGAGTCGCCAATAGCCGTTTTAGATTATACTGCGTCTTTCTCGCCAGCATTGACCTTGGTGGATGCTCGTCAATACCCTCTTTACTGGATCGGCATCTGGGTAAGACTAGGTAATATGAGAGAAGGTCAGCAGTGGCAGCTGTAATCTGGCGCGTGTGAAAAGCGTCTATCTTTACATCGCGAGTCTCATTTTTGGCAGAAGCTACAAGAGCGAGCTCCGGGCTTTCAGTGTCTCTTGCCAAGCACGCGCGCTCGTACAGTGCAAGCACTGTTCAGGGCCACATGCTCGCTCTTGTGGCTTCATCCCAGACCTGTACAAGGTAACTAAAAAAGCATTGAAGTTTGGTAGGTACCTTTTAGCCTGGTATTCACTAACTTAAGTAGAGTACTAAATACCCAAATTTGAAAAGTATTCGAGAAGAGTAATACTAATAAAAGTGACTCTTTGCTTCCAACATATTTTAAAGTTACAAATTGTTATACAAATCAGTACGCAGCTGTTCGAAAATAAAAGAAAATAGAAAAAAAACGGCCTACGTAAATAAATTTACTCAATCGAAGGAACAGCTGCTTCTCGAAGTTTTCGTCGGACAGCCTGCCCCTGTTCTTTTCGAACGCATGACCAACAGGTTCCCCCCTCCCTCCAATCAGTGTGAGAGAAAAAAATATGTCTTCTTGCCCCCACCCTTCACTCAGGGGTGCCCCATGTCGGAGGATTATTTTTGGTGGAAGGAAAAAAAAACGCTAGCAGGAAAGGGGAACAGGCTTCCTTGTGCTAACTTGGAGACGAAATATACGCCACCTTGTACACAAAAGCGATGTGGAGGACAGACATGGAGGACACGCGGTGGGCGCAAAAAATCTATATACTATATGAGGAGTCTGAACACAAGATGGACGAAAAGGACACGAAGGCTTTGGATGAAATTCCTGCAGGCGGGCAACGCTGTGGAATCCCGGAGAAAAGCTCACCGAAGATAAGCTCACCGGACAAAAGCTCATCAGTCCTTATACAGACCCGGACAAAAGCTTACCGGAATTCAATTTTTATGCAAGGTGGTCTTTATCTCTTTAATGTTTATTTCGTCGAGTGAACAATTTGCTCGTGTATTCTTGGACCGGGTTGGACATTTTAGGAGCAGTAGGGGAACTAAGTCGACAGGCGAGTCCCCGCAGGTGGTATGCCTTTCAAAGCAAAGCACTTTGCTGCAGCCATCGTTCCGCTTTTATGTCGACCGTTTTCTCGTGAGGGTTGCCATATTTATTTGTGACATAGCCGGATAAAGGAAATGTTGATTTTATTTAGCTACTCATTGGAATAGCTTAGGCAATTGGAAGCGTGCCTTCTTAAATGTCGAAATGTGAAGTATTGGAAATGTAGAATCCGCAGCTAGTCCATGAAAGGTAATTTAATATATAACAATTCAGGAAGGAACTACTTAGGCTGCAGCCTACTACACTGGTTATATTTTCCCCGGCCATCCATCCCTCAATTACCGGTTTATAGATTTTTTTTTTAATTTTTTAGTTTTATCGTGGAACTGGTTCTATATTTTTAAGGTATACTTAAAAGTACATCATTTGTTAGTGAGATGTAGAATGGTCGTAGGTACGTATGGCATCCGAACATACTTCAGTTGAGTCAATGCTCGATTCACGATTCGCAGGTGAGCTTTTCTCCTCATCCGTCAAAAGGGCGGTGAGCTTTTCTCCTCATCCCCATCAAATATGGCGTCAAGTGAATACCCCCTATAAGAGCGATTCCGGGACATGCGTCTACATTTCAAGATCTCGATCTTAAACAAGACGTATGTTTTGAAATCTCTCAAATGGGTATAGCGACGGAAATACTGCGCTTTTTGTTTTACTTGTGAAAGTTCGTTTTATGAAATACGACATACCTATCAAAACTAAAATATGTATCTTTTTTAATTTTTTTAGCGTAGTGTTTTTTCAAGTCAATCGAGATATTAGCCTATCCGAGCCTTCTTCAGTCTCCGGAATTCCCTGTATCGTCACGAACTGGGGATGAAATACGCGTCAAGCAACGGCGCATTCTTTTGCTCCAAGAATCTACTTGCGGCTGCCGCAGCGTTGTCCGAGAAAGAAGGATAGAGAAATGTTTTGGGGAAAGGAGTTGGACTTTTTTTTTTATTGGGCCGAAATTTTGTGTAATAAACGCGCATTGCCATCCCACCTCCGACATCGATTTCCGGAGAGCTAAAGTGGCTCCCTCCTAATCAGCTTTGCGCCTTTTTCTCGGAAGATAGAATAGAAAAATTAATCTTCGTTTTTGTTCGTCTTGGACGAAGCTTTAAGCAGGAACATACGGGGAGTGAGGGAGGCTCGAATCTGCTCGCTAATTTGCGTGTTCGTTAATGCTAGCGTTTCTTCGCCCAGCCGAGGGGGCGCTTGCTCGAGCGCGGCGTTTCGCCTTTGCGCACCTGCTTCGTGTAGGATTAAAAAAATATTTATCGTCGGTTCCAGTTCTGAAAGTAAGACAACAGGGGGTGAAGGAGAGAGGGGGTGACCAAGCTGGGTGCATGAGGCTCATCTGTCGGATGCTCAATTTGTACCTTCTATAGAAGTGTGCCGTGTCTTCTTTTTTCCCTCGGTCCTCTTTTTGTGTTTATTTTTAATATTGAAAACGTTTAGTTTGTATATGAGAACGGTTACTTTTTAGGTTATATATGACGACATCCACATTATAAATGCTTGTCTTCTGTTCGTCAATTTCTTTGTTCTTTAGACATTTGGGTGCACACATGTATGCTGACTTTAACTCTCTTTTACTTTCAACATGGCTTCTGTCGACGTTCTTCGTGAACTAATGATGTGGGTGGGAATTCGTTCGAAAGCTTTTTTTGATATTTTAAATTTATTTTTCGATTATTTCGTTTTATGGGTACCGAGGGACAGAGCCCCTTGGCATTGGCTTCAGTAGGTACTCTCATTTAAAACCGTGCCAGAGCTTGCTAGAGTTCACCTTTCCTGCGCGTTGGACTGCAGCGGTCTGGACAAAAACGTCAGGCTGGGTGCCTTTTTTCCGCTGACATGTCTGGATTTTATCTAAACTAGTTACTTTTTTTTTTTTTTTTTTAAGCGATAGCTGTACGGGCGACACTTCGCATAGATTTCGGCTTCGTCGGTTGTTGTCGCCGCGCGCGCGAAGAATGGAAAAACCTTTTTTCTCTTCCCTTTTGGGTCGAGGAGAGGGAAGTCGGGATTTCCCGTCGGCCGTGCCGCGCGTAGAGAGCGAAGAGGGCAGCCCTGGCGTCCCGCCAAGAATGGCGCCACGAAGGAAGAATCATTGTGCCGTCTTCTTTCAAGACTCGTTTTCAAAAGTTACTCGCGTTGTGCGAAATCCCACTTTGGCAGTATCCAGTATCTACTACGCGTAATGTTGGATGGTTTTAGAAACTTCCACCGCGCTTACCCACTTCACGGATCACTGGTGGCGGTCGTCAGTGGTATCCACGACGCCAAGCCATTGCGCGACCGTGCTACAGCTGTTGCTTTCGCTTCTTCGCGCTCTATGGGCGAGAAATACTGATACAACTTTATGGCCAATGAGACAGGACCGCCATACAAAAAAACGCACGACTCATACAGTGGCTGCAGACGGTCTTTTGTACGGCGTATTACCACTGTGACCTGGCTTAAAGGCCGACGACCAGACGCGAGATTCTGCAAGGCCGAAAATCATCCTCACCCTGAGAAAGGAGAAAACAGGCAACGGTGAACAGGATAGAAGGAGGAGAGGGGGAAGCGGGGGAAAAGTGGAAAGCGCGAACTGGTCCTCGGTCTTTAAGAGTGCCACAAACGTCGGTGCGCTGTGCATGCTTTTACTGTTGGCCATGCTTCATTTTTCCACGATACTTTTCGAGCATAGATAATGTTTGCGGGGATTATTTTTATTCCAGTTTGAGTGGAGGGGGGGGGGGGGGGGGGTTTCCACAGACTCGGCGTTTTTGATGTCGGACAAAAGATATGTTTGTCTATGCGTATGTTCCAGAAAATTGGACACAAGCATGATAGTTCCCAACCTCCAGGGAACGTGCGTGCGACCCGAATGCTCGGAAAATTCGCCCACCGATAAAAAATTGAAACGCGACAATAGGTGGGATCCCCCCGAGAAAGGAGCAGCTAAGACAGTGCAAGGTCGCCTGCTTTTTGCGCACCACGAGCGTTTGTTTGCCCCCCGAATGCGTCCACGTGCCTTTGAATCCCCCGATCTCATCCAATGGCGGCGCACGCTTGGCTGCGTCGTCATCGCGCATTTTCTGCGCTTTGTCTTTGTTGCCCGTTGATTGGCCAAAAAACGCAAAATTTGACGTTCGTGTTCATTGACGCCTCGCAGCAGCTGCACATAGCGTCGCCATAACCGCCTTTCAGTTTTTGTTTCCTCTTATTCAATTTACTTCACTTTATTATTACCGTGACAGGCGAGGTTATTGCCATCTTAGATTGTGTCCCTCTCTCTAGCGTCGGTCTTTCTGGAGGCCCGTCAACACCCGTTTCTGTGGCTCGGTATCTCGGTAAGACGAGATAAGGTCAGCAATGGCGGCTGTAACATGGCGCGTGTGCAAAGCGTCTACACAACGTGAGGTCCCTCTGCCTCCGAGGTCCGGCAACGTTGGTTTACGCTGTATATGAGGAATTTTCCCCAGGATGCAGTTTCAAAAAGACGCTTTTTGGAACACTCGCTCTTTGTATTGTATTCCTTGTCGAGGGAAAATGAAGCCACAGAAAAAGATTTCTTCCCACGGAGCTCGGGTTTTCTTATAGAACGACAGGCTGCTTACAAACAAGCCCGCGCAGATTCGCGTGAAGCTTTTGCGCATGCGCCGTGGCGACAGCAGAGCCACCGCTGCGGCATAAAGTCGAAGTCGGGTGTTGATGTATTGAAGTGTATATAGTTTCGATTGGGAGATTTTGAGTTTTCCCCGACTTTTTTCAAACCGGTTCGGAAGCGGGGGGGGGGGGGGGGGGGGGGGGCGATATTATACTTGGTTTATCGAAATGTATGCCCCCCCCAAAAAATCAGTTCTATTTACGAATTGTCTATGGGGGTGTCTAAACAGGACACTACACAACGCACGACTCCGACAAATCGTGAAAATTGAAGCGTGAGGCGTCCGCTTCAATTTTCACGATTTGTCGGAGTCGTGCGTTTTGTAGTGTCCTGTTTGGACACCCCTTAAGAAGATATACAGCGGACTCTTCCGCTTATGTAGGCTGCTGTCCTGTTGCGTCCACAGTGAATCTTCTAGGGCTCGGATTGACCGGTGTCCCTCCTTGACGGAAGGGGAAGCGTAGAAAGAGAAGCTGCTCTTCTCCTCCTTCCGTCTGCTCTGGGATGATGTAGTCGGAGGAGGATGAGGAGGATGGCCAGCTGTGGCCCCATCATTTGTCACTCTGCCCTGATGCATGGCTGACCCTAATGGGCAGTCTTTCCCGCAGCACCCCATCTCTTTCTCTTTATCACCCGATTACTGCCTCCCTCAGTTGATTCCCCTATCTTGCCTGCACCCAACGCAGAGCGGCGCTTTTTTCTATGGCGGTTGACGTGTGTTATTGACGCCGCAGCGCGTTGGTTTCTCTCCGACGTTGCCGCTCGGGTGTGCTGTGGTCACCGGCTAGTTTGGCGAAATTAGGTTCGTCGGCTTCGAGGGAAACGGCGCTCAATCTTTTGGGACCGACCGCGTGGGCCGTAAGCATTCTGGAATGAGCACCCTTTGTGAACAAGGGATGCGCGTCAGGGGGCAGTGTTGGTAGTTCACACCCGAGACAAGAAACAAAAAAAGTAATTTACATACACCGGCTCAAATATTTTTTGTTGAAATTGTGTGTGTAAATGTTTTTTTTTGTTTTTGTTTTTTTGCGTTTCTCGGCTTGAAGTATGATTTTCATTCACCGGCTTGCGTGCGTGTTTACAGTTTCGTATAGGCTATGTACAATTATTTATTACTGTGATAGCGTAAAACACAAAAAGGCGATCCAGCTTGTACTTGCACTTTCTGGCGTCTTGTTTCGCTGTGTTTTCTAAGTATGAATAATTGTTCGTTCAAACAAATCCGTAGTTACTTATTACTATCTTTTATCTACTTAATGCTTCGATATACACTCTGAAAACCGTAAGGCGGCTTGCTAGAACAGCGTCTCAGCTGAGACTAGAGGAAAACAAGCACTGCAAAGGCTGGGGCGCGTGAGCGTCATCAGACGCGGTTTGAATCCCGTTCAGCTCATGCGCTGGCTTTCTAGTGGCTTTATTTTCCCCAGTGTCAGCTCAAACGCTGTTTCTAGCAAGCCGGCCCTGGTTGCTTAAATATTCTGAAAAATGATGCCAATGATACGTAGCACGCAGTCATATTCTCTGTGACGCCGTGTCATAGTAAACAAAAATTGCAATGTCCGAGTTTAATCTCCCATGATGCAGTCATCGCCCGAGTAGCAGGCTGACCTTTACGCTTTTGTTAATAACAGTTTCTTCTCTGGGTCCCTGGCGTCGCACCATTGTTTCGACTGATGCCTCGCACCGCTTAAAGGACACATGCAAAGTAAAAACCTTTTTTCTTTTTAAACAGGCTAGATGGAAAAAGAATATTATAAAACGAATTTACAACGAAAAAAATTTAGAGCTATATTTACGGCGCAAAAGGCATTTGTAGTTGGCGCCCGCGGGACCCGCCGCTGGTCACGTGGTACGCCCGCGCGCCGCCGCGCTGCGTCGCCGCCGCCGCAAAGTCACGCCGCCGCCGCACGCTGAGCGTTGTGCGACGCCGCTTCGACGCGTTTCTCCACGCCGCCGTCGCCGCCGCCGCACAAGTTCGTCTGCTTCGGGGCGCCGCCGCCGTCATCTGACCGGCGCACAGGTCTATGACGTCTGCTTGCGCTTTTTCAGGAGTTTCCTTTGGGTTCTAAAAGTTACTTATTAATCTTAGTTTTTTTGTTATACTTCAAACAAAGAGGAATAAGTTACTTTTAGACGCCATAGGAAGCTTCCGGAAGAGCGCAAGCACCACGTGATAAATAAGGGCCAGTCACGTGATAAATAAGGGTCACTTTTTCGCGGCGCCCGCGGGCGCCAACTACAAATTCGTATAGCGCCGTAAAGATAGCTCTAAACATTTTTCTTTTTCGTTAGAAAATTGTTTTATGACATCCTTTTTCCATCTAAGCTGTTTAAAAAATGTTTTTTTTTCTTCGCACGTGCCCTTTAATAAAAATTAAACATGGAAAGTCTTCTTCAAATGCAATGCTCATGGGATACTTAGTGTATACACCAACCGCGATTTTTGGAGCTCTAGTAATTCCAATAATCAATTTACGAACGTTGATCATTTTCATCTGGCGACGAGACAACACTGCAGAAGGTAGTCACACCATGGTGCCCATAAACCACGTGATCATCATATTTAGTTGAACGCTCTCTCGTTCTAGGCGCCCCCACGCTCTCCTAAGCTCGCCTCGCCCCGCTACGTTCGCGCACACTCACGCTACTACCACGTACACTCAAATACTTTACTATACTTCGTTTCAGCTTCCGTCCGAGCGCAGCCAAAGGCTGAGGGACGGTTCCCAACCTCGAGAAGAGCATTCCTACGCACCACAAAGTAGTCCGCAAAAGATTTTTTTTTTTTTTTTAAATAAATGTTTTGTGCGTAAACCTTGCACAATATTCCGGATGTGTACTGCTGAGAATGATTCGCAACTAAAGGAACTAAATATCTGAAGTTTATGTTTTATTAATACATGTAAATGATTGTGGTTTGGTGAAAACACGTACATCCGCTGGCAACCTGGCTGCAGCGCTCGGTGTTTCTCTGTGATTTCGTTCCCGTAATGGCCGAATCATGTGCTTCGCTGCTTTACTCACCGAGTCGCTTCAAAACGTCCTTTTGCAAAGGCACGTTTGGGCGTCAGGCGCGTCGTGATGAATGTCTACTTTCAAATTCGGCAGGAGACTCCAGCAGTGTCGCACCGCGAATACGTTGTAAACAAGAAAAGCGTCCGAGCCACTACAATTCACTGATACACGACGAAATCAGGGCACCCCTTTACCTGCCGATCACATTAAACGCCGAGAGGTGGTAGAAAGGACTGTGCCTCGAGCCCTGGTATATCCAGACAATACAAGGAAACATCAATGACCGGGTCATCGCGCACCTTGCAATGTGTACTTACATCTCGAAACTATGCCGAAATGCCGAACAGGTGGAAAACTCGGACACAGACACCAGCGGCCAGCCTACGTACTGACATCCCCTGTGACTAAATTTCAGAGCGTGAAAGGGCACTTTTTAAACCTGTAGCAGACAATACCTTTGATACACCCGTAGCAGACGAAATACTCGGCGAGCGCGGTTGGCGCGGACGACCATCGGCGCAGCGGAGTGATACAAAAGTGCAGGCGAGATCGTGTGACCTATTGCCGGCGTGTGATTGGCTCCGGCCACATGTATCTTTGGCTGCGCTCGGACGGAAGCAGACAGAAGTATAGGGCAAATTAGTCCTACTTCCCGGTAAAATAATATCCTCGTCGCGGATAGGTTTGGCGCAGTTTGGAATGGCTGGATGACCATGTTTTTTTCCGGCGCGGCGATACTTTCAAACCGCCAGAAGAGAAATTAGCGCATTAGGCGGACCGTCTAATGCAAATGAGCGGAGTATATGATATATTCTCCCTAGCATTTGGTATACTCTTGCTCTCTCCCCTTTGTCACTGGATCTTCCACTCTGCATGCACGTGCGCGATCGTCGCGGGCGACTGCCAGTTCATCCGTGACGACCTCGTCGTCGTCGCTGGAGCTGGTCACGAGCCAGTCGAAGTCAAACTGACCAGCTTCTAACATATGTTGACAACATCACTCTCATCGCTGCTGCGATCAGTGTCGAAGACTTCCATGACTCGAGCGATGACGTAGACGTCGCCGTCTTGAAAGGCGGAAGGTAAACGTACGAGCTGAAGAGCGAGACGCCGAGAGAGCCAGGTCTGCGAGTGCGTGCGAAAGAACGCCACGCATTGGGCGGATGTCGTCATCGACCCAGCAAACACGGCAGCATTTTTTAATGGGGTGGGTCCGAGGGTCCCCCATATGAATAGATTTATCCGCGGAACTATCGCGCAATTTTCAAAATAAAATTAGCGGGATTATAGGAACATACAGTGGGTCCTAGCAGTATAGTTATCTTATATTTTATTTTTGGAGTGTCGTAACCCCTTTAAAAGAAAGAACTCGCGACAAGGTTCCAGACAACGAGGGATTTGGGTAAGTTTATTTCACGGGAATCTGCTTTTCTCGGTTCGGCCTGCTTTTTGTGGCATTTTAAGGACGGCACACACACCTTGACTCTTTAGTGCCACCAGTACTTCTCTTATGCATTAGATACGTACCTTAACTGCACTCGCACCGTTTTTTGTTTGTTTGTTTAGTGGTTTCTATTTTTGTTTTTAAAGAACCTTGTTTCGGAGGTGGATCCAGTTGTTCCGTGCCATTTCCCGAAGGAAATTGCTTTTCTGGGCGCACAACACATTCCGGCTTTTTTCTAGCCTTTGCTTTAACCCGACTTGTATTTTACGTGCGCGTGTCTTGTATCGTGATTCGTGAATGCGTCTTTTGTGAGTCTTCTAGTTTTGTACGAGTGAATAAGGTTGAGCCCGTGTTCTTCTTTGAAAAAGGTCAGGATTGTAGCTTGAAATCAATCCATCTTACAACCAGCTAAAAGTCAAGTTATATTCCTTCATGCTCACACGTTTCACTCAATATAAAATAAAGAAAACTCACCCGCAGTCGTGATTAAGATCAGTCACTCACTATTAGTTCCTGAGTAACATTCACTTGAATTCTGGAACGCATTACTCTTATTCTGAAGGTGAGGCTCAGGGAGTGATGGTGAGCGTTCTCAGGACTTGGAGTGCACTTTGACAGCACGTGGTGTAAGAGCTCTATACTCCGTTTCGCTTTGAGCGTGGCAGAAGCTACAAAAGCGAGCGCCAGATTTTCAGCGTCCCTGCCAAGCACACGCGCCCGTGCTGTGCAAGCACTATTCGGGGCAACATGATCGCCCTTGTAGCTTCAGCCTCTCTTGCGCTTAAAGTGAAATGGAATATAGCTTCTCACTCATTGGTCATAAGTTCTGTTCACAGAATCAGTCCGAATCCGTTATCGAAGAATGTCCGAATTCCACATTTCCCAGGATTATAAAAAATGACGAAACCTAATCTTCGCTTCTCCGCTTTTCGCTTTTATGCTTTTGTGAAAAACATTGCATATATCCAACACGTTTCACTGACGGTGGATATGTTTTCCCCAAACCGTTTCAGAACTTTGCCTCTGAAATACGTCGCAGACTGCTTCTTTTTTAAAAAAATGGGCCATCTGTTTGAATTTACACATGACCCCAGCTTTAGAAACAACACCCTGAGAAATGCTCCAGTCTCTCTTGGGCGAAAGGTTCAACAGTCGCGCCTTTGTTCACTTCAGCTTTGGGGCCAACAAACGTAAAACGCTTGCTCGTTTCTGATGTCAGCTTTTGACTGACGTGAACCTAATGCTTCGCCTGTTTCTATAAAAGTTGAGGGGGCCTTGATTGAAAACAAACGTTTCCGAGGGCTCAGTCTCTGCCATGCTGGCGATAAAGCGAGACGTCTCACCGACTTTCGTCCCGAGAAATAAAAAAGTAAAAAAAAACCCGCTAAGATGTCAATGCAGTTCGCGCGCTGCTCGTAGCCAGACGCTCCTTGAACTTAGGTGCATGCATAATTTACGAGGGAAAAGAGGGGAAGGGGAAGGAATCCCGGGGGATTCCCTGCGTTCTTTGGATATAGACCTTACTGGAGCTAATAGCGAGCGAGCTCGGCGAAACTTGATGCTCCTTCGCTTTGTGTGGACGGGTTCGCGAATTTGAATGATGCTTTTCTTTTTTATAGGGGGGCGCTAGGATTGTTTGGATGAGGAACGATTGAAATGCGTGCCTTTTTACCTTTGGCCTCCTCTTTGTTCTTTTTCCATTCTTTCCTTTTTTGGACACTCGTGACCTATTCGTGCACCGCGTTTGCCTTTGGTGACGATGAAAGTTCTGCTCTCCGGCCATTTTATCAAGGAGGTGTGTGCTGGGTTGGGTAAGGGGGGGGGGGGAGGGGGGCGGGGGGGGGGAGGGAGGCACGGACTCGGGCAGGATAGAAAAAAAGTGACAAAAGTTTTTTAGTGATATTTTTTTTATGTTGTTTTACGTTAAGGTTAGAATTTTGGCCGGTCAATTCAAGCGTGGCCCTGTGTCGAATCAATATCGGTCTTGCATCGAGGCGCCCGATCCTCTATTCCAACGTTTTCCTCACACTCTGATGTCCCATGTCTTTGTGTCAGGGTCGCCTCTTCTTAAGCGTCCTGATATTCGTCACTTCCTGCTTCCTGGCATCGCGCAAAAAGTTCAAAATAAGGAAGACGAATTGATTTAACGAAATATAACTTTGCGCTCCCCCACTTTTTTTTTTTTTCGAAGACATCACGTGTTTTGCAGGGACACCTTCATTATGCGCCGGATTTGAAAACGAAAGTTTCCACTTACCGCGAACTGCACATTTTCTAAAAAAAAAAATAAAGAAATAAATAGTAATGGTCAAACTGAAATGGGGAGAAAAATGTTATTACGAACGAGAAGGATAAGAAAGGCATACTAATACATCGATGGAGTTATTCTCTCCCCGTCGCGAAGTTCCCAAGAAAGCGTCTACAAAGGGGCAAAACAGGCTACATGACACTTTCTCAATAGTTGTCTGGCAGTAGATACAATTTCTGCCGGGGAGGCAGAAATTGTAATTCATCGCGCGACGCAGCAGAAACCAGCCTCTGCTGCGTCGCGCGATGACAGCGCAGCAGAGGTTGGTTGCACTATTTCTACACGGGGCGCGGTGCCGCCGGGGCCGAGATGCGCTCCGATAGCAAACCGAAAGTCTAAAACCCGTCAAATTTGTGCGGTTTTTCAGAAAGCCGTAAAATGCTTCGCGTGCCTTCTATCGTTCTGCAATTTGTTCATTTAGTGTTTTTCGATGATGCTGAGCAATTTTCTAATTGAAACCAAGTCCTTAAACACAATATTTAAAAAGTTAATTACGCGAAAATAATTAACAATCCAATAATCCCTGACTTTAATGATTTTCCTAAGTGGTCCCCTGGCCCAGGACCAAAACGACATAAGCCTTTTTTTTTTTTTGTTGCGACGCGTAGTTTTCGCAATATCGACTTTGTCCACCTTTCGTGAAACACCCTTAAATATATAATATATTATATATAAAGGGGGGGGGGGGGGGGGCGTGGAGCTTAAAAACTCATCTTGCTACACTTTATCATTTTTCTTAGCTGAGGAACTATCATGTCCCTGTAACCAACTCTTGGGTGATAATTTGCAACGGAGTAATATATCTTACAAAAAGCAACGACAAAAACTGTCCACTAGGGGATAAAGAATAGATGACCGCGCCTTGTTTTTCTGAAGCCGACATCAGGTATGCGTAGGTCGATCAACCCGCTATTCTCTAGTTTTTAGAGGGAATCAAACGCAACGAATGAAAATGAACTGTTTTGCCTGTTCAAAACAAACGAGGCTTTTGTTCACCTCAACCTTGCTAATCCTTTTTCCTTTTCTTTTTCTCTCGCAGGTGAGCCAGAGAAAGGTTTCTTCCCTTGCGCTTCCACTGGCGGACCGTTTGGGTGGAGCCTCGTGCAATTGCTGCCTGCGCAACAATACCGCTAAGTTTCGACGAGACTGCTATGCAACAATGCAGTTAGGTTTCGTTTAGGCTACTATTTAACAATTACAGTTTAGTTTAAATGATTATTAATTCAGCCGCACAAGTAAGGTTTTATGATGCTTAAACGCAAATACGGGACTAAATTGCAATGACTTTGCGGTGCAATTCACTCTAGCTAAGTTCTAGTGAAACGTTTGTGCATCGGTAGAGCGTCCTCAACGCAACAGTGTAGCTTAGTTCTGACGACACATCACTGCGACAGGGCCGCGAAGTTCTCATGAACGTTCACTGCCATAATACAGTTGAATTCAATTTTAATGCAAGAATACAGCTAGGTTTCATTTATTATTATGTCGAAGGATACGCTTCAGTTTAAATGAGAACTCAACGCAACCATGCAGCAAATGTTTTTTTTTATTTCATCGTTAAATTTTAATGAGACCTTAGTGCAATTCACTCTAGCTAAGTTCCAAGGAAATTTTAATGCAGCCTTGGAATGAGACTGCAGTGCAACAATACAATTTACCTTGAATCAGATATCACTGCAACAATACCGCTTGATTTTAGTGAGACTTATGGGCCACTGTTGAAAAAAATGTCATGGGGGGGGGGGAGATTCGGCTCTTTTATTTTTCTTAATTATTTTCTTTTATTTGTATTCACCAGCAGTTCTGGGATGTAATTTCCTTGACTCTGACTGTGGCAAGATTTTGAGACCTAGCGACAGGCCTTTTGCTTCGAAGAGAGATTACCGATGCAAGGCAGCCGCTTGTTCAAACGGGTATTAGTATAAATTCACCAATATTTTCACTGCGCTGCTTTGGTGATGCTGGCTAGCAGTGTTCGTCCTCTACAGTGTTGCACGGAACGGCGTTCCAAGGAACGACCTTTTTGGAACGCCTTCTTTTTAGGACGAACGGGGGAACGCCGCCGTTCCACCTTCCATCGGTGGAATTGGAACTGGAACTCGTGACCTTTCCAAGAAAATGGCAAAAATAACGTCCATTTTTTTCTTTTGTTTTCTCCTTTTGAAATTATTGAATTTAGTAGACATTGAGGCTTTATTTTTAGAATCGACTATTTCAGTCTCCGACTTGAAGCGATGGGAACTTCATTCTTAGGGATGTAACGGGTAGGCGTTCCTTTTAAACCACTGGAATTCGTTCCAAGATTGAGAAGGAACAAGAAACGTGCTTTCGTTTCTCTTTTCGGAGGTAACGTGTGCTACGCTGGTCTTTTGTGCCTTAAGTCTAAGCCATGAGGTTTCTTTTGTTGCTCTCTGGGCGCATACAGAAGACCATGCAAATGGAATCGCCATACCGCCGCGTCGTCGCGAGCCATCAGTTGCAAGAGGGACCCTTTCGCCACCAGGTCCCCTAAGTTAGTTTGCCAGATGTCCGTCCGGATGCCGAGAACACGGCCGGGTGTCTCACTTGTTCCCACAGGGCGTCTTCTTCTGGGCCCTTATATTTGCTTCTTTCACATCTCTACTACGTCGCCTAAGCCCGGCGTCGTTGTCATGTCAGCTGCTGGCGATATTGGATGTCGTGACAGCGTCGACCGGGAGCGACGGAACGGTCCTCTCGAAGGAGACGCATTTTATTTCTCCGATTTATTTACCTTTGTTTGTCTTCTTACTTGCTTCCACGCGTCTTTTGTTTGCCTGCGTCGTCTGTACATGCGCGCTTGGAATTGAACTGCCGGAAATGATACACTGCACCTCCTTCTTTTTTGTCTTCGTTTTCCCCTCGTTCCACGACATATTTACACTGACCCCTTATGGGCGATGGAGTTTTGGTTCCGACACGGGTGGTTTCATCTTTCCATGCGGTAATCAATCCCATTGTCTGTTGACAGACAAGCTCTTCGGCCCACCCACCGAGGTGCGCTCGGGGATACCAAAAACGGCGTTGAAAGGCGACGGTTCCTTTAAGGACTTGTTGGCTCCTGATTGTACAGTCGGCATTAAAAGCATTAGCGCAAGGGAGCCGCGGTGGCCGGGTTGCCGAAAGAACGACACGTGGCGCTGCAGTCGCGCAAACACTAAAGCGCTGGGTGGATTTTATGAGCAAGATACCGCCAAGCTGTTACATCCTGGGACGTACTTGAGCCAAAAATGGCGGAGCATCGCCGCCAATCTAGTTTGTCGCGGCGGCGCGACGCCGGCATTTACAGTGGACCAATAGGAGCGTGTGCTTGCAGACGGCGGCGCGTCACGGGAAGCCACAGCAGACCAATGGGAGCGCGGGCGTCTGGATGTGGGATGCGCCATGAGCCACGGTCAAACGATGGCGTTACCCCTTTAATGACGAGATATGCAAAATTTGCTTTAAAACATCTATATTTTAAGATATTTATGTTTAACGAAATAAAATAAAAGAACGGAGCTGAAATAAGGAAGAAATCGGAAGGCAAACTTGCAGTTATTGCTTTGTTGCCAGTGAGCAACACCAGGCAAAAGTCCGAAAATGGCTCTTTTGCGTAACCGTGAATAATATCTGCGCATACTATAGCCTTAAGTAAAACAGTCACCTATCATAAGACATCAGTGGCAAGAGGAAATACTTACCCACATTTTTCGCGGTTCCGCCGTTCTCGGCTGCCGCGTATATGTGCGTCAAACGTGTTTTTTCTCGTCAACTATCTGCATGTCTTCTCACTAGATGGCGCCAAAGTTTCGATCTTCAAAAATATTGCCATATTATGAGATGCAAAAATATTCCAAAAGCCGGGAATCATAATGATAAAAAAAAAACTGCGCCGACTTTACTTAACAAAATGAACAGTTTAATCAAACGTTTCGTCTCCCATGCGCGAAACATCATCAGTGAAACCTTCAAGCAGGAATGAGCGAAAAAACTTCAACAGTCCTATTTAATTAATCCGCGTACACATCGGGGAGGGGGCCGCGGTTGGAGTTGCAAGCCGATGAGTCACTTCGTATGAACCATGATTCATGAACCTGCGTGGACCCCACCTTGTTCACGCGCCAGAGTGGACGCATTCTCAAAGTCGAAACTGCGACCCGTATTCCGTATTTCGTATTTGGAATCATGCTTCATCCGAAGTGACTCATCGGCTTGCGACTCAAACCGCGGCCCCCTCCCCGATGTGTACGCGGACTTGCTTAAATACGACTGTTGAAGTTTTTTCGCTCATTCCTGCTTGTAGGTTTCACTGATGATGTTTCCCGCATGGGAGACGAAACGTTTGATAAAATTGTTTTTCTTGTTAAGTAAAGTCGGCGCAGTTTTTTTTTTATGAATATTATGAGATAAAAAAGCAGCGTGATAAAACCAAAACTTTTTAACAAAAAAAATATTATTAAGAGGTTTGTTGCCTGTAGGCAACACTCGTCAAAAAGGATTACTTGGATAAGTCAGGATGTCCAGTGCGTTAGCAAGCACAGCCGGAACAAGAGCGACTGGCTTGTGCCTTCTTAAGGCCCGTTCACACACTTGTAACTGAGTAGGACGGACTGAGACAAGACCGGTTGTTTAAGCCTCGTGTGACGGTTTAGGACCGGATGCGCTGCTGCGGAGCAGGTCCTAACCCGTCGCAAGAGGCTTAAAGACCGGTCTTGTCTCAGCCGGCCCTGCTAGGCTGTAAGTGTGTGAGCGGGCCTTTAAAATCTCTTACGACGGGAAAACACGCTGGCGCCACGTACCGGGAAACCGCGAACGCTAACGGTTCCGTATAATTTCTTTTTATTTTTTTTGCATCTTAATTTTTCTTTTTTTGACTCGAAAAGCTTTTGTTAATCTTATAAACGACAATTTCTCATAGGGAGTACGTACATTTGACCCCGAAAATACCGCAAAACCGAATTCGCTCTAGTAAAATGCAGTTCCATGGTCACCACATAAATGACGCCAGCGTGCGAGTGTTTTTTTTTTTTTTTGTGTTCTGTCTTTTTTGGAGATTTTAAAAAAAATTTTAAGGCGCTAGGTTCGATGGAGTCGCAAGTATGTAAACGGGCCTTTAGAGCACGGCGAAGGTCAACAGACAGAAGCCATTCCCATAGCCCGCTTTTGAAACGCCGCTTCTCTGCTTCAGGTTTTCGAGACCTTGCATAACTATGCACGTGGGATCCTCTTTTTACTTGCTCGTCTGCATTTGGGACGCTATTTGTTGCCAATTTGGAAGCTCGTTTGGTGTATGGGCAGGAAAGGACGCTAAGCACACATGTCAAAGGCGTATTCTAGGCATTTACTGGCCTCCTTTTTTAATCGAAGCGATATGCTCGCCGAGTGCATTGAGGTAGAGAGACTCTCGGGCTTTCTTGATCCATAGCAAGTTCGGAGTGTATGTAGCCTGCACTAGAGGCCATAACAGAGTCCGTCGCTGCTGAGCGGGTGGAGGCGGGGAGTCTCTGCGGAGCTTGTGCAACGTGCATTTCACATCATGAAGACGGTCGTTATTGCCAGACGATAACAGTGAGTTTGTTCTGGGCATGCGCTGTAAACAACGCGTTGAAGTATGGCGTCCATAAACGGCTGGGATGAAACCTGTGCGCCAATTTACCCCTTCAAAAATTACGCCCTCACAGGGGCGATCTGAATATGCTGCACAGTGGCGTGCGCCAAAAAGCACCAACAGCCTTGCAAGGCTATGACTGATATAATACTCACTTCCAAGAGGCTTCACGCGATAGATAGACTTGCCATTTTTATGGTGTCTTTTGCTCGCGCCACTGTGCAGTATTTTCAGACAGACCGTAAGGGGTGTAATTATCGAATAGGTTCATAAAACGATCTCGACAGCCAGGTTCGATACGCCGTCGCTGTCCCACAAGCAGAAACTTTGTTTCTGCTCGTGGGACAATCCTCCTGCAGCCAAGCGCGTGCAGGGCACGAGACAGCGCGAGTCGCCTGGTGCACTGCGGCCTGCCTCCTCTGAGAGGGGTCATGAAGCGATATCAGGCCGAAATATGTTCGTGACTTTACAGAGGCGTACTGGTCCTAGTCTCTCCCAAGTATACTCGCACGGACCGCCACTCATTCAGAAGCCTCTTGGTCGCGGAGAAATTACGAGTATAAAAAGTGGACTATTTCTTTCAGTCTTGCCTTCGCAAAGCTCCATGACGTAATTGTGGTATCAAGACCACCCGTCTGACGACACGATCGAGCGCGGCTCATGGATTGGACACGAGAACTGCGTGAGCACTCGACTTCGGCTCGTAACAATCAATGCGTTGGCGGAAACTCGGGTAGTGGCTCGTGTCCCACCGGTGATGAGAATAGCCGAACTCTAACAATGCCTGGAACTCAGCACACGTTTCCTACTTTTCGAACCCTAGCGCGTGGCTATGATTAACGTTGGCGCCATAGGACAGGCACCAGGCCACGTGACCGCTTGTTCTGGCTCCGAGTTGACGGTATGAGCGATTCTCATATATTTCTCGAATTCTTTTGGCGACTGTCTCAGCCTGGAAAGAACAACGAATGCAAGTTTATTCAGTCATTATCCTTATGAAGTGGTCATCTGTCCATTATCATATTATGAATGACCTACCACTCACAGAAAGTGTTTGATCCAAAGTTGACTTTTGTGAAACGAAACACTTAATTGGAGCAGTTTATAGGCCACCTGATCCCCCATTGTCAATTATGGAATCAGCTTATGACTATGTTACTACTAATGTCACCAATAAACCAAATTGTATTATTGCTGGTGATTTTAATGCCCCTAATATTGACTGGGATACTCTCGAAGCTGGTTCGACTGCTTCACACGGTGTTTAATTTCAATATGGCGCAAGTTGTAAACGGGTACACAAGAAGGGGAGATGCAGGCAGTTCGGCGTTAGACCTGATTTTTGTAACAGGTTACGTTATTTTGCTGTGGGTGTTCACGATGGGATTTCAGACCACACACTTGTTTTACAGAGTTGTATTATACCACCTCGTCACTCGATGCTATCAAACGTCAGGTTGAACGCGTGTATGATTTTTGTAGTGCAGATGATGTAAGCATACTGGATTATTTGGACGTGTTTCTTTTTCGTCTCGATGGTACAGGTGATGTAAACACTATATGGAATTACTTTAAAAGGACTGTCAATCATTGCTTGCCGATGAATGTTCCCGAGAAAATAAAGCGCATAAATAGACACCTACCAATAAGATCAAATGAAAACTTAAGACAGAAAGTTTTTGAAGTGCCGACGACTGTTTCCCTTTCTCTCTCTCTCTTTCTCTCTCTCTCCGAATTCAAATACGTCTTCAGCTTTAAGCAAGGTGAGACAGTGTTTCGAGCGAAGCACTACGTAGGCTTGTAACATCAACAGAAATGTGCATTCCTGCGCATGTGCAGGGCCTTGTTGTGGACAAGCCGCTTGTTCGTTAACACTGAGGGGGGTTTAGTGACGGGCGAAAGCACAGTGTCGCTCTAGCCAGGTTAGTGTTTTTTGCTGCCTGTGGCCTCCTCGTAAATGCCCATCGCTTTCTATATTGGCGTACCGTGTTGTAAGTTGCTCTACAATGCATTCCACCCTCAAGTCACCTTGATGGGATGGAGTGTCTGCGTAGCTTCATTGGAGTTTGTAATACTCACGTCTACGTGAAAAAAAAAAGAACTAAAGCGAGCAAGGATGTCGGTTTTTAGAGCTCTTCTTTTCTGGAGATCCACGCAACTCGGATCAATTAACTTTCGAGGTCGAAAAATCGGAGGAAACGTTCCGAAGTACACGTGTACACAAAGAAAAGAAAAAGGCAGCAGATAGACTCTAACCTTCTTTTTACGTCATCGAAAACAGTTCTGTCAAAAACCGAACGAAAAGACAAAGGAAGGAAAGGGGAGAGGGTGGATGGAGCCACGCCATGATGGAGCGCAACAAAACATTGGTTGGCACGTGTTAGTTCGGTAGGGTTCGTGGTCCTCCGAGTGTGGCTGCGGGGCTCTCTTTCGGCCCGAGCGTTGCTCTTAGTTACATTCCACGCACACTAAAAGACCGACTACCAAGCAGAAAGGAGGAAACTCTCCCTCAGTTACTCCTTCCCATGCGAGAAAGAGGGAGACACTCCTCCTGTCTGCGGGAAGTCGCTCAGCTACTCGCTCCTGTGAGGAGAGGAGGGGAAGAGTGCGAGAGAGAATGGAGAAAAAGGACGCTGGGAATCGGTTTTCTGCCCGGAAGAAGACAATTCTCTAGGTCTTTAAGTCGAGACTAGAAGCTCCGCCTTCAGCGCGAGCTCACTGGCGTCCGCAGTGCTTTGGTTGCGCGTGCCTCCACGTTCAGACTTGTGTTAGCAAGGGCACAAAGCTCGCACTAAAGGCGGAGCCTCTACTCTTAGCTTAAGAATAAACGGAGGTATTTCTTCTTTTTTTTTATATATATATAGAGCTGGTCGCGAAAAAAAAAAAAAAACAGAGATAACTCGGATTGAAGAAGTAAAAAAAAAAAAATTAACGTCAAGAAGTGAGAGCTGCGTCCAGGAGTAAATGAAAAAATCAAGAACTTTCTATGATAGCATTTCACTTTTAGTAAAGAAAAAGAAAAAAAATTTATAGAGGCAAATTTCTCGCTGCTTCGTTTTGTCAAAACTCTGCTGCCTGCGTTGGTGCTGCCACTCGCTCCTCACCCTCTTCTATCGCACTTCTTCTTTCCCTTCTTTCCTGCTGACAAACGGCAGCGGCTCTTTTGATCGGGACAAGCCGACCGCGTCGGCGGCAAGATGGCGGACGACGGTCTCTCTGCGATGGCAGCGACGACGAACTCTCTATTTTTGTCTTTCTTCCATTGTCTGATGCTTCCTCTTTTGTGTCGTTCATCTCTCTTTCTCTATTTGTCACTTGTTTCGATTTGGTCTAGGTTAATGGGAAGTAATTTGTTCGGTTGTGCTGACAGTAGATCGTGCCAATCTGCAAAAAAAATGTTCGGAGAATTTTTGTAAGCGAAACGTTTCGCGTGACTACACCCTCCTCCTGCTTTTTTATTTTTTCTTTAGAAACACGGTGTATTAAACGCGCATTACATCTCTGCATATCGTTTTATCGTAAACTACGATCTTTAAATAAAAAAAAAAATACGTGCACTTTTGTTTCTTGTTTTCGTTGCCTAAATGAGAAACGGCGAAGTCCTATTAACCTGTAACACCGACATTTTGGACATTTATTCGTATAAAGAGCATTCAGAGAAGGTTTTATCGTCTTTGTATTTGATCGGTTTAGTATTAGAAAATGAAACATACTTCGATTTGTCAATAATAAAGTCGTCATTAATTATTAGGTACGGGTTCGTAAGTCTTTGTTGTTTGACTCTGTTAGCTATCGTTAACAAACAAGCTTTTTCGGGAAGTTGGATTGGTGAGTCCGTACGCCTGTATTCATTGAAGATAAACCCTAGTGATTTCTGCGGTGTATCTTCAAGCTTTGGTTATGACGGTCTTTCTCTGATGAAACCAAACCATGTTGGCGTATTCTGGTGTAGGCCTAACAACACTGATACACGCTAGAAGCTTTTGTCGCCGAGGTTGCTAATTTCAGTGTTCTTCTTAAGCACAATAGACTTTTGAAAGCACCCCATGTTACATGATTTACATGAATATAACATCTAGGAAATGGGGGGGTGTACAAATCCGTGGGTAGGAGATTATTAGATGTCGCGGATTTAGCTTGAATACGTCACCCATTTACCAAATGCCCCTCGCCAATTCTTTCCTCTGTGAAAAAATCCCGACTTCGAGCGAGGCGTCTCTCTCTGCCTGCGTATGCAAAACGTCCTCGAGATTGTCATTCTCGGATTTGACGGGGGATTTCGGCGGCAACGGGGGGACGCGAACACCGCGTTCCTGGTGGAGCTCAGCCGTCGACTCGCGTGCATTTTCATCAGGTGTCGGCATCGATTCTTCCTCTACCACACCGCGTGCGTAGCTGGATCGCCATAACAACCAGAACGGTTACATAATGCCATTTGGCGCCGATGATTAACCTTCAAAAATCACGTTCTTGTACGCTTTAAGCGTACAAAAACGTGATTTTTGAAGGTTCATCATCGGCGATGAAACAATAATTGTACGTTACGCAAATACCGCTTAGAACGGATCCCTGACGTTAATGACCTATGAAACACGCGTTCGTTTTTCACCCCACGCAACAGAAGTCCCAGAAAAAAATTAAAAAAAAACGAGCAGCGTTCACCCCCTCAACTCGCAACCAGAACAAGCGGCCAGTGATCTGGAGCCGATTATATGCCGCCAATGTTGATCATAGCCACGCGCTTGGGTTGGCAAAGCACAAGGCACGCGCTGAGTTCCAGGCATTGTTATGGCTCGGCTATTGTCGTCGTTGGGGCGATTGGACACGGGCCACTACCCGAATGCTTCTCGAGCTAGTAATTATCACGAGCCCAAATCGAATACCCACGCGATGCTCGGGTATAATCTATGAACCGAATTCAAATATCGTCATTGGGGTGTACTGCGATCCCCACGTTACGTCATCAAAGTTTGCAAAAGAGAGATTGAATGAAAATGATCGCGTTTGTCCTTAAAATTACACCGCAACAAAGGATTTTCTTGTCCAGTGGCGTTGCGTGCGAGTATCCTTGAGTGCCACTAGTGCCAGTAAGCTCGTATAAAGTGGAAAGCATTATAATTGAATATCGTTGCACCGCTCCTTTAATACGTGTTTTGTGTTGTCCCATTTATGGGCCTCTGCCCAAGGGGCGCTGCAAAAGGCCACAAGTTTTGGATCGTATAAACTTGCGCGTCTCAAGCTGTCACACATGTAGAAGCTTGCCGGCTTTTGTGCACAACGCGATCACGAGGCGTAAGAAATGCGGCAAGAAACTGGAGCAGAGGAGGAGACGCTAGGGGATGTCAAATGGCCGAGCTCTGGTTCAAATGATTAGTGGCTGGACCTAAATTAAGGTGGCGATGAGGGCTGGTTGGTTTATACTTAGGAAAACTAACACAGCTAGTTAAGACTAGCTGCCTTTATCTCCACTGCTCTTCTTCTAGAACTTCTTGGCTTGGCCTCTAAAACGTCTCAAAACGTTTTGGCTCGGGGGCCGGATTGGGTACCTGTTTTAGAGCACTGCACGGGCCGAAGCCAGCCTGTAAACCCGAGCCCGGCCAGGCCCGCGGGCCGGGCTCGGGCCGGGTAGCACGGATTTTCTCGGGTCCAAGCCGGTCCCGGGCTTAAAAAAAAACAAAATTTCGGGCCGTGCCATGCTGAGCCATGGCTGGGCAGTCGTGTGCCGCGAATTCTAAATTGTTAATAACAAAAACTGTGCTCATTGATCGTTTAAGGTTCAATGAAAACAAACAAGCCAAATGCAAAATCACTGCGACGTCGTCCAAAAAGAAAAAAAGACGTCTTGCATTTGGAAAGGCTTCACGTGGATAAAAGGAAGCGTATATGGTTCCATCAGCATAGTGGAAAAGTGTGGTCAAGAAAACGAGGGCACTCCTGTCTCAGGGTACAGCATGAGTGTCTTTTTCCTCTGCTTTTCAAACAAAAAAAAAAGCAAAAACGTAAGCTTGAGTTTGCACTTTGTGCAAAGTCGAAGTGTAAGTCTAAGTACAAATTGCTACCAAAGATAAGCTAACTACCATAGTTAATTTTATGCTTATACAGCCTCTTGAAGATGCACTACCGCGATTCTGATTGTTTCTTCACAAAACAAAATGTAGCGAGGAAAGTTCTGTGTGAAACAAATTGAACAACGAAAAGTCCAGTATATCTTCAAGAAATGCATACAGTAAACAAAATATTGCCCACTTTTTTCTCAAAATCATTTATGAAGTGCATATTTCGCCCATATTCTCGAAAATATATCCTCTGTTTTATCGTGTCAGTTTGTCGCGTCAAAGAAACTCGGTCCACATTTAAAATAAATTTAAATGAAATATGATCGTTTCATGCTGAGAAAGGTTTTAGGTTAAAGCCTGCGAACTTTTTCGGGCTCATGTATATAACCTGTCAGGCTCGGGCCGGGCTCGGGCTTATATTTAACAAAAATTTTGTCGGGCTCGGGTTGGGCTGAAGTTTCTGTCTAAATATTCTTTCGGGCTCGGGCCAGGCCCGGGCCGCCCCTCTACCGGTCGGGCAGGGCTCGGCCTAGAAATTCCGGCCCGTGCGGTGCTCGAAACTGTTGCAGTCTCGAGGGCCGAAAATTAGATACGAAAATATAAACGAAGGAAAACTAAATTTAAAAAAAAACGGTCCATATAAGCATTTAAATACAGCAAGTTAAGCTCGAGCAGAATTCAAAAAAAGAAAGGCGGAAAAATACATGTACTTTATTTTTAGGTACAATAATTTACTATTTATGGCATTAGAAAATAATTGTGACCCCGAGAACTCACGAGACTTCGATAAAAGCGCACAAGAACTTTGGCATGTTCACACAGGGCAGAATACCAATGAAAATGGCAGATCAGATCAGATCACCATGCACGATATCCACGAGAACACGGTGGAATTATTTCATGCTACG
>JABSTQ010001460.1:0-17275 GCA_013358835.2 Ixodes persulcatus | reverse complement strand
CCCTTTGCGTATAACTCGATGGGCTTCGCGTCTTTTGAATTATAATTTTCGAATGGAGTACCAGAAAGGTGCCGACAATCTCGTTGCCGACGCGTTGTCTAGACTTCCCCTTTCAGACACAGAGAATGGTATGAACTTTGACGAAGACATAGTTTCCTTCGTGAGTGCTCCAATATGACGCTCAGAATTTCAAGAAGCTACGGCAATCGACCCGGTTCTGCCCAGTGTGATGCATTACACAGCGTCATCTTGGCCGCCGAGATAGCACCAGTATACCTGAACTGCGCCCGTACTTTAACGTCAGGGACCAGCTGTCCGTTCACAACGACTTATTGTTACAAGGGGAGAAAGTAGTTGTTCGAGAAAGACTCAGAGAGAGTATCATCAATCTTGCGCACGAGACGCATCAAGGAATTAAGAGAACCATCAGCGTCATCAGAGACCGCTACTGGTGGCCACGCATGGACGCCGAAATCAAGTTTAAAGTGCAGCATTGTACAGTTTGCAACGCAACAGACAAGCAGGTTAAAGCAGCGCCTGCTCCGCTACAGCCGGTCGAGTTCCCAGAGCGACCATGGGACAAGCTGGGTTTGGATATCGTGGGTCCCATCGACAAAGCTCCACCAAGTCAAAGATATTTCTTGGTCCTGATTGATTATCACTCGAAGTGGCCTGAAGTTCAACACACCTCAGCGGCGACAACAGCTACTGTAATTACTTTTTTACAGAACATCTTTGCGCGGGAAGGTTTGCCCCGAGAGCTCGTCACGAAAAGTCAAATTTGGGGGTTTTACGTGCCAAACCAACGACGGGCATCTGGCACGCCCCAGCGGAGGACTGAGGATTAATTTGGACCACATGGGGATCTTTTGACGTGCAACCGAAAGCTCGGTTACACGGCGCCTCCTCCGCAATACGCCTCCGTCAGATTGCGGGCACCTCGGCCGGGATTTGAACCCGCCACATGGGGATCCGTAGGCCAGCGCTCTCGCCTCGGAGCCACCGAGGCGGCAGCTAGTCACGGACAATGACGTTCAGTTAGTCTCTAGGGAGTTCGAAGAATTTTTGAAACAGCAAGGTATCTGGCACCTCAAGTCTTCCTTGTATCTTCCGCAAGCAAATGGACAAGTTGAGCGTTTCAATCGAGTACTAAAGTCATGTTTACAACTGGCAACAGTTCAAGGACGACCACTTCCTGAAGCGGTTCGTGACTACTTAGAAGCGTACAGGTGTACTACTCACCCAGCAACGGGTCAGACTCCTGCAGTTCTTCACGGACGAGTACATAGATCAAGACTGAATCTACAGGGTCTTCCGACACCCAAGGTGCCAGAGAGAAGCACGTCTCAGCTCTACGAGCGAGTCAAGAAGTACCAGACAAAAATGAAGACTTACTCAGACGCAACACGAGCTGTGAGACGGCCGAAGTTCATAGCCGGCCAAGCCGTCCGAATTTTTCGCCCACAACACAGTGATAAGTTGCACAGCAAATACACAGGTCCGCAAGTGATTGAAAAGCAAGTTGGCCCTGCCACGTACCAGTTTAGCGACGGACGGAAGTGGAACGCTAAGAACCTCACTCCTGCACCTCTCCAAGATCAAGCGAGTGCGCCACACGCAAGCAGAGGAACTACAGAAACCCAACAACTGCAACAAGTAGATTACTTCGACGAAGATGGTGATGACGATTTAGTCACCGACACGCTCAACTTCCCAAAACTCTACGTAGCGACCAGATCGGCCACAGCTCTAAGGAGAGCGACCACATCAGGTGACCCGGTAACAAGAACTCCTGAGTCTACGACGGCTGCTGAAAAAACAGCGGCCGCTCTCGTTGCCCAACCGGAGCCCGTAGAGGTTCTTCCAGCCAATGTATCAGCGGAGTATTTGACCCCGTCGACGCAAGCACCCCTGTGGCATCACGCCCCGAGACACCACACTCAATGCCGCCTCTTGAATCTTCACGGAGTGACGTGAGTGATTCCGTGGTTGTGCCGGTGTCTTCAGTGGTACCAGTTGCACCACTCCTGTCTGCCATGGATCCAGGGCCTGGTGAACCACACGAACAATCTCAAGCTGGACACCAAGCATCGCCTGCCGTTCCTAGGCGTTCTAAGCAGCAACGGTGACTTCCAGAAAGACTGAAGGACTACGTACTTTCGTTTCTTAGTGAAATTAACAGTAATACGTCTATGGACATCATTAACGAAATTGGACAAGAACCTCAGATGTAATATATTTTTTCCTCTCGGTTTGTTTAA
Source organism: Ixodes persulcatus (assembly GCA_013358835.2). NCBI lineage: Eukaryota > Metazoa > Arthropoda > Arachnida > Ixodida > Ixodidae > Ixodes > Ixodes persulcatus. Next base: position 15,014 of record JABSTQ010001460.1, on the reverse strand, counting down.
ATGCATAACGCTAGCTTTAAGACATTATTGCAGTGCATAATGGAAGTCCTAGAGTAACTTGTAACGTGCATAACGCGAGTCAAAGTGATTATTTAACGAGAAAGTGTACTAACGTGACTCGTAAAGGCGTTTAGAGCCAAGCGCTCACTATACTCTGTTTCACCTTATGTTGTACCGCAGCGAAGGCTAGAAGCGCGAGCTCATAGCGTTGGCAGCTGCCCTTGATGCACGAGAGCTTGTGCCGCCGAGATGTGCCCTAGAGCAAGGAGCTCGCGCTTGTAGCCTTTCCTGCGGTACAACACAAGATGAAACAGAGTATAGTTTTTGCTTAGTCTAGTTATTGGTTACAAAACATAGGATGTCTTTTTTATCGCAGCAATTTTAAGTGCCTAAAATTACATCTTAAGTTTTTTAGGAATAGTTTGACTAGTCTATTTTCAGCAATGGTTGGTTCATTATTTTAAATGAAGGGAAAGTATAATAAATTAATGCACTGGTTATTTGTAGACATGTTTATCGCCATTTAATATAAAAGAGGAAGAATGTAGTAATGTGTAAAAGAGAAAGGTGCGTCACATTTCCTCACGCGAGATCACTGATTGGGTAGCAGTTGCCATTCTTGTAAAAATCAATAAAAGGCGAGCGATCCGGCCGATTGCTCGAGGACACGCTGAGATCGCGACCCGAACGAACGTGTTGTTGGCCTCGTCCCGCGGGATCTGATGTCGTCGGAGGAATCGCCGCTCCGAAATGACCGGCCGTTTCCCCGAACCCACAGCCCGGTGAGTCGGACCTCACGCACCCAGCGATGTCCCGGCAAACCGGCCTTTAGGTCAACGGCACCTCATCACCCTGCAGACTAGTTGGCCAGCGCGCGGTCTTACAATACTACAGTAACCTACAATGAAAGTACGTATTAGGGAGTTTTCGTAGATAGTTTTGGCGTCTCCGCTACGCCTCCGCAACTACTGCGCATGCGCCAATCTAGCGCAGACCTTGCGGAGTTGCGGACGTGGTTGCGGAGGCGCCTTACTAAATAGCGGATCTCGAGATACGCTGGTCGTTCGATTGTATGTCTTTTTATCTATCTTATTTTATTTATACATACGTACGCGTATAAATAAAGAGCACAACGACGACGACGTTGAGAGGATGACACACCGGGCGACGGCGGTGCCTCAATCTGAGCTCTGGTGTCTCGGAGGCTGCAGCTTCTACTTTGACGCTAGCTCCTTGGAGCCTGATGCTTCGACCGCGGTGGACCCCAGTAAGCAACAGCGCCATAATGTTCCGGAGGCTCCTTCATGCACCGATCGAACGGCGTGCCAGATCCCCCAGCTCGCTTCCCAACCACCCAACCCGCCTCCAAGAAATCTGGGCTTCTGCGAATCGGACTGCCATCCTCCCCAATACCAAGAATGGACCTTTTGTAGAAATACGCGGTGCGCATGCGCGGAGTATTTCATGCGCCTGGGTTCGAGAGTATCTAGTTCCAAACAATCCGCCATCTTGCATTTCTCGCCTTTGAGCGGTTTCATTGTGTCGACCTCGGGGCGGAAGATTACGCACGATGGGGACAAAGGTGAGCTTGGGTTAGCCGTATCTAGGTCACATCGCCTCAATGGCTGAACAGGATGTAGCTGACGTTTTGGGTGTGGAACGGGTGGGAGAGGCCTTGGGCGCGCGTTGTTTTCCAGTCACCTAGTCTCGAACCGATTCGCGTGTCTAGGTGGCAGCACATATTCGCCAAGAGGTCCATTTATGTCGTCGTCATTATGCATGTATATACTCATGACATTATCATGTTCAGTAGATGCGGCACCGCGGGTCTCCATGGTACGAGCTGGTGCCTTTCCGCGGTGCCGCGGCTCTCCAGATCCAAATAAAGAAAGTCTAATTACTAAAGACAAAATTCTTTGCTGATCAACAGTCAGTAGCGCCTTAAAAAAAATAACAATAGTGTTTCCACGTTTATAGAATACAAATTCCAAAACTACACCATACCAGTGGTGCACATCAGTGAAATAACATAACACCGCTTTGGCGGTCCCGAAAACATCAAATACACATCCTCTATTTCCCTCCAACTTAAGGGGGATTCAACCGCTATTTATTTGTACCCTTTTCCTCATAGATGGCGCAGAATTTTTCCGGAACAAACGAGTTGCATGTTCGCAGCTGCGCATGCAGGTCGGGCGCTCGGGGTGGGCTCGGGCCACGGGCTGTTCTCCGCCGACCTCGAGCTAGATCTTCTTCGCTCTGCGTCCGCCGCTGGAGGAAGCTGCCAACAGGCGGCGCGAGATACGAGTCAGTACATACGTGGATTACAGTGGCTTACAAAACGTAGAATAAGCTCTGATTTGCGAATGAATTCGAAGTTCCATCCACGTTTGAAATTATCGAAAGCACAAGGTGCGGCGTTGCGGCCGTTTGGACCACCACATGTAATTAACACGCAAACGTTGTTTTGCAAAAACAAAAAAATTGAGCTTAATTTAAAGCTAGAAAACAACAAAGAAATAAAGTGGCAGTTTTGCACTTCTATGTCGTATATCGGCCTGCTCTTCATCTCAATACTGGTTTGCAAACCCGCTCTCAGGTTGTTTGGAGTAAAGCCCATCTATCCTGGGAAAAGTGGCGCCAATCACTTTTGTGGCAATGCTAGAGACACGTGCCGTGCGCCACTTCTGGCAAGAACTAGAGCCACTAAATGAGTTGCGCTTAGAGTATCGGCACTCTGTTCGCCAACATTGTTGTGGGCGCCGGCATTTTGGTGCTTGTGCAGAGCAGACGCAACTACCGATCGTTATGATTCTAAAGTGCGACTTCCTCAGCATTAGATGTGGTGTTAGGAAGCTCATATAATATTGCTTTGCTCTGTCGCGAACTGTTTAAACATCTGTGGAGGACGGAAAAGCGTTTCCTGCGATTTCAGTTAATTCTTAAGATAACTGGCAACCATCATTTTAAGCCACAACATGAACAAGTGTAGTTACTCTGAAGCGTAGCTTATTTAGTGGCACTATATAGAAGAACATGGCGTCTGAAATCTAGCTCAGTGCTGCGCTGTTCCGCCATGATATTCCCTAGTGCCACTAAATAAGCTACGCTTCAGGGTAACAACACTTGTGCATATTGTGGCTTAAATCATGACTGGCAGTTATCTGAAAATTTATCTGAAATCACAGGAAACGCTTTTACGTCCTCCACAAAGGTTTAAACGTTTCGCGACAGAGCAAAGCAATATTACATGAGCTTCCTAACACCGAATCAAATGCCGAGGAAGTTTCACATTTGAATCATGACGATCGGCAGTTGCGTCTGCTCTGTACAAGCACCAAGATGGCGGCGCCCACAGCAATATTGGGGAACAGAGTGCCGACCCTAAGCATCGCTCATTTAGTAACGAGGTCCACATTTCTGCACGTCCAGAGGTGTGGGCCTCGTCGAAGAGGTACACACTTCTGCGCGTCAAGTCAAAAGCAACAAGAAGCAACAGTTTCCCACCCGTAAACTGTACCAAGGAGTTCTGTCCAAGCAAGTGCATGGTGCGGCTCTACAACCCGTCCACAATCGCGCGCCAAGTGCACAGCAGCTGACAAGATTGGCAACGGGTATGGCAAGAAAGGCAACTTTTCGTCTGTCTGCCTGTCAGCGAAAAAGAACCACCCAAATACACAAAGTCATGTTGCACTCGAGTTATCCTCGTAAATTCCATAAGTTGAAGGCGCTGCCGGCAAGTGCAGTCTAAATTCATTTGATAAAATTCACGCTTTCAAGTACCGTCAACCATTGTTGTGGAAACGCGCAAGACACGTGCGAGGAGCGGGTGCTCCGCTGCCATTCGCTTCCAAGGGCCGCTCATTTCAGTACTGCGCTCGACAACTGCAGACTAAATTCATTTGATAAAATTCACGCTTTCAAGTACCGTCAACCATTGTTGCGGAAACGCGCAAGACACGTGCGAGGAGCGGGTGCTCCGCTGCCATTCGCTTCCAAGGGCCGCTCATTTCAGTACTGCGTCGACAACTGCAGACTAAATTCATTTGATAAAATTCACGCTTTCAAGTAACGTCAACCATTGTTGCGGAAACGCGCAAGACACGTGCGAGGAGCAGGTGCTCCGCTGCCATTCGCTTCCAAGGGCCGCTCATTTCAGTACTGCGTCGACAACTGCAGACTAAATTCATTTGATAAAATTCACGCTTTCAAGTAACGTCAACCATTGTTGCGGAAACGCGCAAGACACGTGCGAGGAGCGGTGCTCCGCTGCCATTCGCTTCCAAGGGCCGCTCATTTCAGTACTGCGTCGACAACTGCAGACTAAATTCATTTGATAAAATTCACGCTTTCAAGTAACGTCAACCATTGTTGCGGAAACGCGCAAGACACGTGCGAGGAGCAGGTGCTCCGCTGCCATTCGCTTCCAAGGGCCGCTCATTTCAGTACTGCGTCGACAACTGCAGACTAAATTCATTTGATAAAATTCACGCTTTCAAGTAACGTCAACCATTGTTGCGGAAACGCGCAAGACACGTGCGAGGAGCGGGTGCTCCGCTGCCATTCGCTTCCAAGGGCCGCTCATTTCAGTACTGCGCCGACAACTGCAGACTAAATTCATTTGATAAAATTCACGCTTTCAAGTACCGTCAACCATTGTTGCGGAAACGCGCAAGACACGTGCGAGGAGCGGGTGCTCCGCTGCCATTCGCTTCCAAGGGCCGCTCATTTCAGTACTGCGCCGACAACTGCAGACTAAATTCATTTGATAAAATTCACGCTTTCAAGTACCGTCAACCATTGTTGCGGAAACGCGCAAGACACGTGCGAGGAGCGGGTGCTCCGCTGCCATTCGCTTCCAAGGGCCGCTCATTTCAGTACTGCGTCGACAACTGCAGACTAAATTCATTTGATAAAATTCACGCTTTCAAGTACCGTCAACCATTGTTGCGGAAACGCGCAAGACACGTGCGAGGAGCGGGTGCTCCGCTGCCATTCGCTTCCAAGGGCCGCTCATTTCAGTACTGCGCCGACAACTGCAGACTAAATTCATTTGATAAAATTCACGCTTTCAAGTACCGTCAACCATTGTTGCGGAAACGCGCAAGACACGTGCGAGGAGCGGGTGCTCCGCTGCCATTCGCTTCCAAGGGCCGCTCATTTCAGTACTGCGCCGACAACTGCAGACTAAATTCATTTGATAAAATTCACGCTTTCAAGTACCGTCAACCATTGTTGCGGAAACGCGCAAGACACGTGCGAGGAGCGGGTGCTCCGCTGCCATTCGCTTCCAAGGGCCGCTCATTTCAGTACTGCTCCGACAACTGCTTCCAAGAGCCGCTCGAGACACGGGCCTCGTGCACTGGCGCATTTGACGCCACTTGCAAGACAAACGCAAACACATCGAAAGGCTTGAGTCCAGACAGGTAAAGAGGAATCGGTGGCCAAATGCAATAAAGAAAAAAGAATGACCGCATCTCCACGTGGTGAATGATGTTGATTGGGGCGAAGCTCGGGTGGTGCTGATGATACTGATTTTGGTCATAGGTATTGCTGCTTGCTGTCGGCGTTGACGCTTTGCCGCCGCTTCCCGAGCTTTCAGCTCCGGGTCCGCTTGGAGTTTTTGACGCTGTGCATCAGCTTCTCGCGCCCTGGTCTCCGGAGCAGCTTGCTGTCTACGTAGACGCTGAGGCGCTGCATGCCGAGCTTTTCGGTACTTTTCATTCATGGCAGTAGGAGAATGTGTGGTTTTCTTCTTTTTCTTGTTTTAAGCAGACAGATGGGATGGCATCTCAGAACCCCCTACTCTTTTTTTTTTCTTCTTTTTCTTTTTTCATAATTTGTTTTCATCTTTTTTTTCCAATTTCTTTTTTGCCCTACACGAACACGTGAGCATGTGCTCACGTGCTCGTGAGCACGTGATCTCACGAGCAGAAGCACGAGCACCCGACGCCGGCCTACGGCGGACGGCGGATGGACATACGGACATGGCTAGCAACTAAAGGTGTATCCACACGACGGACCGGGCCGCGGACCGATTGATCATGTGATGCGCGGCCCGCGGGCCGCCCGGCTGCAATGAGCATCCACACGGCGGACCAAAAGAGCAGACGACTGAGCGAACTTTATTTCTATGTATGTTACAATTATAAAGTTTATGTCAAATAAAAGAGCTGTTTTTCAACGATACGTTAATGTCTCGATATTACGATTATTTTTAGTTGTTAGTTTATTATTCAGCTCTAAATAGACCACAGTCTCTAATATTGAAAATTTTATTTCTTGAGTTATAACGTCCCATCGTCCACGATATTTTACGTGAGCGTTTGGTTGGAGGTAATAAATTAGAAAAGTAAGCAACGAACTGTACAGATAATTTATATCTTAAACTAAAAAATAAAGTTTAAAATTGTATTACTTTATGGCGCTATAAAAACTGAATCACGTCAGCTAATCAAAATAACGAGACATTAAATTATGAAGCATCCTTCGATATTACATTTCTCAGAACTTCCATATTGATACATTACACGTTAAGAATGTTATAAGCCCTCAAACTTTTCCCATTCAGTTACGGCAAATTGTAGTTCCTTAATATAAAGTACAGATGGCGACACGTGTTCAAGAACAGCTTGATGTGCATTTTCCGCCGTGTGCCGCTAGGAACACCACGTGAAAGACAGAAGCGCCAGATGTCAGGGTGTCGGATGCCTGGATGCCGGCAGTGAGCGAGCCAGAGATGTCAGAACAACAGGCGCGAGGCTGCGGGTGCACCACAGCTACTTTTGCGTGCGTTCTACTGTGCGTCGGTACACATGCCCGACGGGATCCAAATGAAAGGGGCGCCATAAAATGCATTCTGCCATTTCAGATTCCGCCACATGTGCGAAAACATTTAAATGTTTTTATCACTTGCAAAAATCATTTTCGCAATCAAACTATGCTTGTCGGCATGGTTTGACTATATTTTGTTTCAAAAACCACCTCGGCGGCTCGTAAGTGGCAATGATATTAAAACAAAACACAAAACATTAAATCGTCCCAGTGTCTCTGAGCCAACGCGGTGGCCCATGAATTCACATTTGTCGGGTTTAAATATCGGCCGAGGTGCCCGCAATCCGACGGAGGCCAATCTGAGATTTCGGTTGGAATTCAAAGGATATCCAGTTAGTCAAAATAAGGCCGCAATTTTTTTTTTTTTTTTCTTGGGGCGTGTTAAGTGATTTTTGTTGGTTTCGCTTGTGAAACCCTAAGATATGAATATTTGCTTTGCTTTACCTTAGTTCGGAACGCAGCCAACGCTACGGGCTGATGAAGCCACCGAAACAGCGCCAAGGGCGCAAGGTTAAGCTGTACGTTCTCTTTCTGTGCCTATGCGGTAGGGCTAAACTAGAGCCACTAAATAAGCTACGCTTTGTACACATCTTGGTGTTTAAAGTGATGGTTTCCAGTTATCTGAAGCTTTTTCTGAAATCACAGGAAACGCTTTTCCGTCCTCCACAAATGTTTAAACTGTTCGCGACAAAGCAAAGCAATATTACGTGAGCTTCCTGACACCGCACTTTTGAATCACGACAATCGGCAGTTGCGTTTGATTTGTTACTAACCACCAAGATGGCGGCACCCCCAGCAATATCGGGGGAAAAAGTGCCGATACTATAAGCGTAGCTTATTTGGTTTAGCTCACACGCTAAACCAAGTGCGGTGGGCGATCGTTGGCCGAGTGTGGAGTGGCACCGCAGATCAGAGCACGTGGAGAAATGCTCGAACGCGAGCTCCGTTCAAAGCACGGAGCTCACGCTGCAGAACCTGTGGGGACTAAATCCCCTCGATGTGTTTGCGTTGGTCTTAAAGGAGCTGTGCAACGATATTCAATTGGAATGTTTTTCACTTTACACGAGCTTACTGGCACTAGTGGGACTCAAGGATACTCGCATGCAATGCCACTGGCCAAGAAACTCCTTTGTTGCGGTGTAATTTCAAGGACAAAAGCGATCATTTTCATTCAATCTCTCCCTTGCAAAATTCGATGACGTAACGCGGGGATCGCAGTACACCCGTATGACGATATTTGAATGCGGTTCATAGATTGGACCCGAGCATTGCGTGGGCACTCGATTTAGGCTCGTGATAATTGATAGCTCGAGAAGCATTCGAGTAGTGGCCCGTGTCCAATCGCTGCAACGACGACAATAGCCGAGCCATAACAATGTCTGGAACTCAGCGCGTGTCCTGTGCTTTGCCAACCCCAGCGCGTGGCTATGATCAACATTGGCGGCATATAATCGGCTCCAGATCACGTGGCCGCTTGTTCTGGCTGCGAGTTGAGGGCGTGAACGCTGCTCGTTGTTTTTTAATTTTTTTTCTGGGACTTCTAATGCGTCGGGGGAAAAACGAAGGAGTGTTTCATAGGTCATTAAAGGGGCTATGCAACAATTTTTTTTACTTTGCGCAAATACCGCTTAGAACGGATCCCTGACGTTAATGACCTATGAAACACGCCTTCGTTTTTCACCCGACGCATTAGAAGTCCCGGAAAAAAATTAAAAAACAACGAGCAGCGTTCACAAAAGCTATCCACTGACCCAGAATCTTTGCCTTGCCAGTCATTACCTTTATCACTGGATTCGTATTAAAATTCATTCTTATCATTTATTGTTGCGAGTTATTTTTAACCTCGGCATGTTTTTTTATTATGACGTCTGCACCAGTCCTACTTTGGGTTTACCAAACTCAACATCTATACCTGAGTGTTATTTTTTGTGTTTTCCAGTATCGTGGTTTTGGTCGAAATAAACTCCCAGCTTCCTAAATGAGACACTTACCGCTCAAAAAATAGTTCATTTGTTTTGATTTTTAAGGCAGTTAATTTCTCAAGCTAGAATTTTGGAAACTCAAGTCTATCACGTCTTCACGTTTTCCTGGAAATCCACAAAAGAGCCAAACACATGCACAACAAAAGGGCTGGCCCGTCATATTGCCGCTCGCAGAGCCAAGAAAGCAGCGCTCGGTCACGGACTTCTAGAAGATTCGCGTTCATTCTTGCACCAGACGCAACTTTCGCCCTGCTTTCATGTTCTCGAAAGTGCCAGTTCATCCTCGCCACCGAGCGCGCGACGCTCCAACCTTCTTTGCCGAACTTTCGAGATAGTGACGCACTGCAGGTAAGCAGCTGCCCGCGACCGTGTCGCGTCAGTCTCGCTCTCGCTCTCTGACGCTGCTGAATCGCCACCTGCTTTTCTGCTGCCTCGACGCTCTTTCTTTACTTTTTTTTTGTTTGGCACAAGTTCGCCGATTAAACCTTTATTTTTCATTGTTACAAAGAGGGAAACAGCGCCAAAAGTACGGAGGACAAAGAACGAGGAACACACAGACCGTTCTTTGTCCTCCGTACTTTTGGCGCCGTTTCCCTCTACATAACTATGCATAACCAACTCGCCCAATTTTCAACGGTGCTCTATTTTTTCAGTTCACTGTTCGTCCTCTCGTCACGTTCATTCGTGACAATATAAATCCGATAACATTGAAATATGCGTAATTGGCCTCTGAAATCTCCGATAACGGCGCAAAGGCAATTTTATATTTTTCAACGCGTCGGTGGTTTTGTTGTGCATGTGTCTCTCCATTTGGCTCAGGACGATTTTCGCGTTTTGTTCTGCCCACATTTGCTCGAGACGTGAGCTCGGAGCGTAGGCAACTGGCCCGCTTGCTCGAGAACTGGCGCAGCCATGCGCGTTCCATAGAAAGCTCGTGCAGAGAAAGACAAGCAAGGGACCAGGGATGTCTAAGTCAGGATAAAGAAAAATACCCCACTGTATCGAAGCGCCACCACACACGAATTTTTGCATTGATGTACAGGCCTGGAAGGCGATCCCACCGCCATCTGTTGGTTCAGAATCACACTAACCAAAGGTGGGGTAGCACCTTAAGGAGCTTCGCCCCTAAAAAAAGAATCGGTGGCCGAGGGATTCCAATTTCGAACGCGGTAGCGTGCGCACGTGGAATGGATCGCTCCGCTGTGAGCTCGATGACGGCGGCTCCGAGCCGCGGTGATGCCGTACGCGGCGATGTTCCAAATGACTACGCAGTGATACTGCCTACTCTGCCGACAGGAGAAGCAATGAAATGCAGCCTTGTGCTGCACGCTGATACCCGGGGGCGGCCGTACCGTGCTGAAGACTTCGTAGGGCCTCTGAACCAGGTGGGAGTTCGAGAAGACGTAGCAGGACTTGGAGCGTTTCAAATGGGGCACGTCTGGCTGCTGAAGCTGCACACCACCTCCGCCAAAGAGAAGCTTCTGCGAGAGGGGACCATGCTGGTGAAGGGGCGACCATGCCTGATCATTGATCCAGAAAAACGAGAGCTGAAAGTAAAAGTCCACTGGGTGGCATTCGACGTATCTGCAGACGCTCTTCGACGGGCCTTCGAGCCATATGGGGAGGTCAAGGGTGTCGCCCGCGAGAAGTGGAGAATCGAGGGCCTGGCAGATGTGGATTCCACTACCGTCATCGTGCGCATGGTGCTCCGTGAAGTCTTAACACCGGAGTCCCTGCCGCATCAGCTCCGCCTTTACGGAGGTCCGCTCCTGGTTGTCGTCCCCGGACGCGCACCCGTGTGCCTCCGCTGTCGACGCACGGGACACATACGGCGCGACTGTAGAGTGCCGAGGTGCGAGGAGTGTCGAGCCTTCGGGCATGAAGCCTCGGATTGCGTGCGGTCGTACGCTCGAGCTGCTGCCAGCAAGACCACCGACAGCCAGGACAGAAACCTCGTAATGGACGAGGAAGAGGCCGAGGCAGCGGCGACTCCAACCGCGAGGATTTCTTCGCAAGACCCTCAAGTGTCCGGTGAGCAGCAACACGCTCTGTTAGCGATGCCAGAAGGCCAGGTCTCCGCCGTAACATTGCCGGCAGAAGGCACTGTTGGTGAAAATGAGCCGAACGCGAAGAACACCAGTGAGACGACACCGGCAGCAAAGGACGCGACTGACGCACTGGACGCCGGAGATGGTACAGCAATGGAATTCGCGACCCAGGCGATCAAGCGGCGGCTCAGCGACCCGGAGCAGGGAACCGACCAGTCGCTCCAGCAGACTGAGGGTCCCTGGTTCGTAGTGACGAGCAAGAGGGGACGACGCGCGGGGCGCAACCGTTCTTCGTCTCTTCCCAGGTAGAGCGAGAGGTGAGCCCAGCGTACGAGGCCTGAGACTCGCTTTCCGATGGTTTCCCTTGAAAACGCCTTGCGCGTGGCTACGTTGAACGTTCGCGGACTTGCAGCCAGACGACGGCAGCAACAGCTCTACAGGCTGTTCACCGAGCATGACCTGGACGTTGTCGCAATTCAGGAAACCAAAGTCGAGAGCGAGGAGCAGACCGACTACATGGTGCGGCCTTTTCTGGCGCGGTATGAAGTCTGTGTGAGTCATGCTGTTGGTTTCTCGGCTGGCTGCTGCCTGTTCTCAGAAAATCTCTAGGTGCTGCCGTGCAAACCGTCACTACCTGCCCATCTGGGAGGTTTGTCATGTGTGATTTCTCTGCTATGGGAAATGAATGGCGTGTCATTCGTGTTTATGCACCTAATGAGGCTGAGGAGCGCCGGGTTTTTTTCCAAAACGTTTACCAACATTGCCAGTCCGATCGTTTTCTGATTATTTTGGGGGATTTTAATTGTGTCTGCCGAGCTGAAGACAGGTCCAACCGAACGCGCTATAGGGATGCCAGTACCCTAGAATTAAATAACATTATTGAAGATTGTGTTCTGGAAGATGTCGCATGTTGTGTGCCTGGGTCAAACTGTATGCCTTTCACGCACTTTCAGGGTGTCAGTCACGCTAGACTGGACCGGGCGTATATCTCATCGGATCTGGTATATTTATGTCGGAGTTATTCTGTAGACTATGTTGCTTTTAGCGATCACTGCCTTGTAACATTCCAATTAGGTAAAAAGAAAAAGGGGGCCAATTTCTCATGGGAATTATGGAAAATGAATGCGAAACTTCTAAAGGATGAACCATTTCTTTCCTGTATTAAGACAATCTGGAGTGACGTGCAACTGAAAGGAGGCAGTGCAAGCGAACGCTGGGAAACATTTAAACAGGAGGTAAAATTAAGTGCACTTGAAAGGACATGTGTCCTCAAGTATCAGGAGAAGAGTCAAGAATCGGAGCACCGAAAAAACTTAGACAAGCTGCTACAGGAAGAATGCCGAGCACCTGGCGTTTTCATTGAGGATATTAACCACTTGAAAGCCAAACTCGAAAGTCTCGATCGCGACCGATACAGGGGGGCGGCAATAAGGGCTCGTTCAGAGCGTTTCTTGGTGGGAGAGCAGCCGACAAAAAGAATGGTGGCGGCGGAAAAGAAATACGCGCGAGCTAATTATGTGGTTGAAATAGAACACCTTGGGGTTTTGTCCAGCGATAAAACTCATATCGAAGAGGCGTTTGTTGAACACTATAAAAAGTTGTTTAGTTGTAGCGCCCCACCACTGTCAGGATTTAAAGACGACTTTCTGCCTCTACTGCCGAAGGTTGACGGAAACGATAAGGACTTTTTAGAGGAACCAATCAGCTTGTCAGAGGTAACAAAAGCGATAGATGACTTAAAACCCGGAAAATCGCCTGGCCCAGATGGCTTAATTGCTGGTTTTTACAAAACATTTAAACATGAAATTTCATCCGTGTTACTCGAAGTTTTCACCGAGGCGTATGAAAGGAAAGTTCTCCCCCCCCCTCCTTTTCTTGTACACACACAGTGTTAATCCCAAAATGTGATGACCCCGTTAAGCTTCGCAGTGTTAACTCCTACCGTCCAATAAGCCTCACTAATGTTGACTATAAAATATTAATGAAAGTCCTCGCTCGCCGTTTGCAGCGTGTGATAACGAGTGTTGTTGGGCCCCATCAGACCTGCGGCATACAGGGTCGGACTATTTTGACTAACATTCATGTTGCGCGCAGTATCTTGGAATGTTGTGACGGTGAGCTGCGCAAAGTCGCCATGTTACAAGTCGACTTGGAAAAAGCCTTCGACCGGGTGTCTCATGACGTTTTAAGACAAATTTTGAAGCATATCGAAATAGGACCTATTATTTTTGAAGGTGTGCAAATGGTATATTACAATTGTACAACGAGTCTTATTGTTAATAAGCGAGTCAGTGAACGAATTCCTGTAAAATCTTCTGTTAGACAAGGTTGTCCCCTCTCGCCATTACTGTTTGCATTGTATATTGAACCATACTGCTTGAGTATCATTCAGAGTGAGCATGTTCGCGGTTTTACCTTGAATGCGCGCGAGGTTTGTATTTGGCTTATGCGGACGACATTGCTATTTTTTGCACAGATAGCGAGAGTATTGAAAAAGCCATCGAAATCACAAAAACGTTTTGTTCTCGAACCGGATGTTCAGTGAACTGGTCGAAATGTTCAGGTTTTTGGCACGGCCGATGGGCATCGAAGCCAAACTTTCTCGCTCACATTGCCTGGTCAACCCTTCCCACCCGTTATCTTGGAGTACCATTGGAATACTATAAGGACAGCGCGGGTCTGTGGAGTGAAGAGACAGATAAGCTGCGCGAGAAAGCGGCCCCCAGTGCAGGCCGCCATTTGTCTATTTTCGCGAGAGCTACAGTGTGCAATTCATTTTTTGTCGCTAAGCTGTGGTATCTTCTACAGGTCTTGCATTGTTCTCGATTTCACATTCAGAAGCTGCATCGTGTGTTCGCTGTATATGTGTGGGCGTCCAACTGGGAACGTGTCAGCAGAATGAATTTGTTTCGGCGCGTACGGCATGGTGGTCTTTCTTTATCCCACCTTTTCATACGCCAAGTTGTTAACCGTTTTCTTTACCTGCGAGATCAAGAAGATCCCTTTCTGCGTACTGTTCTTCAGGTTCAATTGTCGAGTGTCTTACCAAATTTCATTGTTTCATCTAGTGACGGTGCTACGGGACCACTGAGTGCTTATTTGAAGGAAGTTGTCGGTGCATACAAATTTTTAACCGCGCGTTTCTCTTTGGAATATCTGGGTACTGTCTCTCGAAAGGGACTTCCAAGAAATTTAATAGAAACGTCATTTCCAACCCCTTTGTATCGAGCTATTTACAGCGGAACTTCAGGACAGGATGTACTTCGTCGCGTTAAGAAAATGCTTGTCCCGGCCACAATGAACACCTTTTTCTTTCAACTTCACAGCGGAACACTTCCGGTTAAAACATGGCTGGACGAAAAGGGCATATTTGTACCCTGGACTGTGAACTGTATCTTGTGCAAAAGGCCCGAGTCGATAGAGCATGTGTTTTTAGATTGTTGGGACGCGGTGTTCTATTGGGATGTACTGCAGCGAACTCTGAAAAAGGAACTTCCTTTAAGCGCACACGGGATACGTTTTCTGCCTGTTGCCCCAACTGATACGGTACCGTATGATTTACTTATGGTTAATAGAGAGTTTTAGGGAACCGGAACAAAATACGATCGATAAACAAAAACGATCGATACCTTGGATCGGGCGAGTCGACCGATCGTGTGCCTCGAAACGGCTTTGGGGGAACCGTATTGGCAGACGAGAGCAGACGATCGGTACAGGTCGCGCCCCCTGGCAACGGAAACCTGCATCGGCCTCATCGAGAAAAGCAAATTTGCGTGTGTTTGTACAAATCGCAGAAACTGTAGTAAATAAAAATCGCATCCTATAAATATAGAGAACCTAAAACAATGTATACCTACTTATAGTTCGTCTCGCTTTTTACTCGAATGAATGCGCTTCCGTAATACAAAACCTGGCGCTCCATGGCGTGTCGCCACTGGCACTGCGAAGTTCTAAAATGTTCGTCTGCTAAAGGAGCAGACGAGCTTTCAGACAACCATGGCGCTCGATCTTTTTGACGATGACTTGGAGTTGGTTCTATTCGGCGAAAACAATTTACAAAACGTTATTTTGTACGACTGTCTGCGTACTAAGAGAAGGCACTTGTTGGCGGCAAGGTATGGGACTTTCAACTTGGCATCGATGGACGAGG
>JABSTQ010001459.1:0-15387 GCA_013358835.2 Ixodes persulcatus | reverse complement strand
TAGACATAATATTGTGAATGGCATCTATGTTTGCACTGCGGGTAACTAAAATCGTTTTCTTAAAGGGCAGCCGTCGTAATATTGGAATTGAAAGTACAACGTTAATTGGGATGTGGTCACTAAGCGCTCTAAATATGTAATTGCGCTTACAAGTTCAGGGTTAGTAGTAAAAAAGAGATCAAGGACAGCTGTGCCTAGTGTTGGCTGATTTACGACTTGTGATAAGGAAAGGGCGGTGGTTATATTAACGAATTCCCGGCTTGAAGTGGACAAAGAGGCCCCGTAAAAAGGTGTTCCGTATGCAGGTACTGTAGGCCACTCGATGTCCGGATAGTTGAAATCGCCAGCAAGTACGATTGTATCCATTGGGAATTGGTTAACTAAGGTTTCTAAATGGTCGTTTAGTAAGGATGGGAAGTCAGTAGATCCTGGTGGTTTATAACAAGTTACCACAAGAAGATGAGCAGTGGGAGTACTTATTCGAACCCAAACAACTTCAATATTAGGGGCAATGTCAGACTGAAGGACATTTAATGAATTTATCACAGCAATAAGTACTCCCCCACCCTTCTTTCCCTGCCTGTCTTTCCTGAATATGTTGTAAGAGGCCAGTGCGCTTAGCTCGGAATTCGGTATCTCGGAGTTTAACCATGATTCAGTTAGTACAACAACGTCAGCAGAACATGAATGCATAAGAGAATATAAATCATCTTGTTTACGATAAATGCTCCTTGCGTTTGCTACTAGGAATGATATCGACGTAGAGCGATTTGTATGGATATGCCTATTGGTTGGTTGTTATGTCCGAGTAAGCAGGACAGTGTTTGAAAGTTTGTCGAACCTGTATTGACTTCTTCCGATAAAAAGTTTATCGTGACGCAGCTTAAATTCACTCCCTTGGTTTTTCGCAAACGATATCAGCGCTTTTCTAGCCGCACGAGTGTCTGGTGATAAGTCTTCGCTAAGGCGGAATATTGTTCCCTTGAGTGCCGGCGCTTTTGATAGTATGAGTTCTCTATCTTTGTAAGAATTAAATTTGATGATGACTGGACGGGGGTTTGCTTCATTTCCGCGGTAGGGCCCTATTCTGTGCGCGCGTTCTATAGCTTGAGGCGAAAGACAGACACCCAGCCTGGTTTCACAGAAGTTAATAGCTTTCTCTTCCGATTGTTTCCAGGATTCACCGGGGACATCGGGGATATTGTAGAGCAGAAGGTTATTTCTTCTCGACTGGTTTTCGAGGTACTCGCATCTTTGTGTTAGCAAGTCTAGGCTAGCAGAGTTTTCCTCAGTTCTGGCTAAAACCTTCACAACCTCTACCTCTTTTAAGCCAGCACACTCCTGCTTAATTTCTTGTATTTGAGCTTTAAGAGCACTCAACGCTTCGTCTGTCTGATCCTGCCTTTGCTGTAGGAACTTAATTTCATTCAGTATCGTTTGTTGTCCTGCGTTCAGTTTGGTGAGCATAGGCAAGATTAGATCCGTATCTGCACTGGAATCAGTAACAGGGCCCGGATTTGTTTCTACGTCACCGCACAACAATAAAAGTTTCTTCAAATAACCCACGACACTATTCCGAACAAGGCAGACACGCTCATACACTTGTCGAGGGCACGACACCGCAATGACACACATTATTGTCATGATAAGAAGATGAGTAACAGACCTGTGATACGAAGTGAGTTGAGTACGGCATTCTCAGCTCGGTGTCGTGCCCAAAGTGCCGGTAGTCGCGGCCGTGCTTTTGTAGTACTCCTGGTACGCCCCTCTTCGCGCCAAACTGCACGTGATGTGGACTGTGTTGCCAACCGAAGAGCGGGATTGCTTCCGTTGTAGACGGCGAAGTCGAGAAAGCCACGGAAGGCTGGATGATCTGCGGAGGGTAGACGCTGGCTTTGCATCCACCTTGCGGTGGGCTGATGTTGGGAGCAGCCGGTAATCCAAGCACCAGCGAGATGATGAAGGCACCTGCCACCTGTGATACGAAGTGAGTTGAGTACGGCATTCTCAGCTCGGTGTCGTGCCCAAAGTGCCGGTAGTCGCGGCCGTGCTTTTGTAGTACTCCTGGTACGCCCCTCTTCGCGCCAAACTGCACGTGATGTGGACTGTGTTGCCAACCGAAGAGCGGGATTGCTTCCGTTGTAGACGGCGAAGTCGAGAAAGCCACGGAAGGCTGGATGATCTGCGGAGGGTAGACGCTGGCTTTGCATCCACCTTGCGGTGGGCTGATGTTGGGAGCAGCCGGTAATCCAAGCACCAGCGAGATGATGAAGGCACCTGCCACCTGTGATACGAAGTGAGTTGAGTACGGCATTCTCAGCTCGGTGTCGTGCATACTTCATGATCAACTTTATGCCCTACACCAGGCCTTTCCAAACGCGAACCTGTTTTTATTTGGTGACTTCAACTTTCCACTTATTGATTGGTCCACTCAAACTTCACATGGTCAGCAGGAAATAAACTTCCTGGATGTATGTCAAAACTTTAACCTGGTACAAATTGTGAATGAACCGACACGTGGCGACAATATTTTGGACTTAGTTCTTGCATCAAATCCCGAGTCTGTCCCTTCATTGTCACTTTTTACCGGTTTCAGTGATCATAAGTTGATCAATGTTAGCATTAATCTTCATACCGATATACAGCGAGCAATGACTAAGCAAATTCGTGGTTATAACAAAGCCGACTTTCCCTCAATTAACGAAGCACTTTCTCTCTTTTTTCCATTTTATGCTGATGGATTTCAAAATAGAACTGTTGAAGAAAACTGGCACCTGTTTAAGACCAAAATATCCGAACTAATCGATGCATTTGTCCCATTAGTCCACATTCACTCCAATAGCAACCAACCTATGGTTCAATAAATCCCTTAAAATCCAAGCCGAAAAAAGAAAAGACTATTTCACCTTGCTAAACGGTCAAATGTTCCTGAGGCGTGGGCAAACTATAAAAATTGCGAGATAGAATACGACTCAGCTATTACCCTGGCCAAAGAAAAATATTACGGCTCCCACTTACCCTCCCTTCTAACTAATAACCCCAAAAAATTCTGGAAAATAATATCGCCGCAGGAATCTCACCAGGTTATTTCCTTATCCGATAATACCGGGAACCCTGTAGCTAATGCTCTCTGTCCCTCCGTTTTTAACGAATTCTTCGCATCAATATTTACTAGAGAGGACCAATCGAACGTTCCACCTGTGGCAGATTTTGATTACCCATTCATGAATCCCATTTCTATCGCAAGTTCCGGTATTAGTCAACTTATAAGTAACCTCGATATATCCACGTCGTCTGGTGCTGATAACATCTGTTCTAAAATCCTGAAAAATACCAGTGAAATTTCTTCGCAGCTACTGTGCCTGTTATTTCAACAATCTTTGTCTTCTTGTTTCATTCCTGAGGACTGGAAAGTTGGGAAGATCGTTCCAGTCTTTAAGTCTGGCAATAAATCATCTGTAGCTAACTATCGCCCCATATCCTTAACCAGTGTCGTGTCAAAATTGTTAGAACATATAGTATTTTCCCATTCCATACGACATCTTGAAAGCAACAACTTCTTTTACAAGTACCAATATGGATTTCGGAAGGGCTACTCATGCGAAGCACAACTGCTCGAGTTCACCCTTGATATTCATACTAACATGGACTCCGGCTCTCAAACCGATGCTATTTTCCTAGACTTCTCTAAAGCATTTGACCGGGTACCCCACTGTCGCCTAATATCCAAACTTTCTGCTCTAAACCTGGATTCCCTCACGCTCTCTTGGTTACGTAACTTTTTAACCCTTAGACAGCAATTTACTGTGGTTGGCAACTTTCACTCTACGACTACCGATGTAACCTCTGGTGTCACACAGGGCACAGTCCTTGGGCCCCTTCTTTTTTCTGATTTACATCAACGATCTTCCAAACACCGTGTCATCTACAATCCGGCTTTTCGCTGACGATTGTGTGTTGTATAGAAAAATTAACAACCAAACTGACCATGCCATCCTACAAAGTGATATTAACAAGGTCCTCGACTGGTGTGTAAAATGGGAAATGCAACTAAACGTAAATAAATGTAATCTGGTTTCATTCACTAGGAAACGCTCAGTCTCATCTTTCTGTTATGCCCTAAATAACGCTTCTCTACCTGCTGTCTCATCTTACAAGTACCTCGGCGTGCATCTGACCTCGAATCTGTCTTGGGTCACCCACATTAACATTACAACTGCTGAATCGTCACATACTCTCGGGTACCTAAAGCGAAACCTAAGAGCCGCACCCGCGCATCTACACCATCTAGCCTATAATACCTACGTACGCCCAAAACTAGAATACGCTTCACCTATCTGGAATCCTCATCAGAAGTACTTAATTAACCAGTTAGAATCTGTCCAAAACCGTGCCGCCCGATTCATATCATCATCTTATTCCCGATTTGCCAGCGTCTCCCTTCTTAAGCAAAATAACTCTATTCATCCCCTCGAGACTCGTCGACTAATCGCACTTCTTTGCTTACTTCATCGGTTGCATTATAACCCCGGTCTTTCCAGCTCATCACTTTTAGAACCACCGAATAGAGTGTCACATCGTCAAAATAACAGCAAAAGCTTTAAACGCCTTTTTGGTTCAACGTTACACTGGAACGGTCTTCCCGACGACATTGTCACCATATCTGATGTAAAAATGTTTCGCAGCGCACTTACAAACTTCTTTCTCATCCCAGGCTAGTATGCAAGCTGACATTCTTCGGTGCTCCGTTATTATTAGCATTGTATTATGTTATTTTGTCCCAAAGTGTTTCCCATGACTGATTTAACTATGTTTAGTTATTGTCCTGTGCTTATTGTCGTCGTTTGTCGCACACCAATTTGTTCTAATTTCAGTTATTCTTTTGTTTCAATGTTTTTGCGTTGTACTATATGCCTTTGTTGGAAAATAACCCCCCCTCATGTAATGCCCACCGGGCCTTTGAGGTATTTTGAATAAATAAATAAATAAAGTATCTTTGCAGATACTTTTTAGTTCTTTTTTCAGAAATGTAATTAAAGTCATCGTTACAGTTACCCCTTAAAAGAAATGTATGACCTTACCGTTGGAAGTCACAAATAAAAATGACAAGTTAAAGTATTGTGATGATACAAGTATTGCGATACAGTCGCCGACCGATTTTTCGGACCTCGTGGGGACGAGAAAAAAGTATGAATAATCGAACAGTCCGAAAAATAGGCAGATTACAAAAATGAACTTTATTAGACTCACACTGGCTCAAAAAACTCTCCCAGAGTGGCTTGCTTCATGGAGCGTTTGCGTCCGATTATGTCCGCTTGCACTTGCTGAAGCGTCGTGCTCTCGCCGTACACATCCAGCAGCAATGCTACAGCTTTCACGATGTCCGCTGTCGATGGCTGCGGGCGGTCGGCATGGTCGTCGTCCGAGTCCGACTCACTCTCGGAAGGTTGCGCGAGTACTTCCCGCACAATTTCATCGTCAGTTTGCTCCGCGCAGAGTTCAAGGTCGTTGTCAACTCCGGCAAAATCGCAGAACGTGGTTGCTGATGGAATGTCCATCCCATTATTGCGTAGGTCAGCGACCAGAGACTCACCGACAGCAATGTCCTCGGCGGTGCGATGGTCTGGGACGGGACCACCGCGCACGGAATCGTCGCTGGCACAAAAGCCCGCATGCTTAAAACAATTGGCGATTGTTGTTGGATGAACTGCCCTCCAGGCATCCGCTAGCATGTTGGCCGCCGAAAGAACGTCCGCAGAGTACACCTTCCCGTTGTCGACGCACAGAAGAGAGTGGCTGAGCAGACGGGACCGGTAGAGCACTTTGAGGTTTCTGATGATCCCCTGGTCCATCGGCTGCAGCACACTTGTTGTGTTCGGCGGCAAAAATTCAAGCCGAATAGCTTGAAGGGCGTTCACTTTGCCGTGTGCTCCGCAGTTGTCGACAAAAAATATAACTCGTCGTCTCTGTAGCTCGAACTTGCGGTCTAGGCGGCGCAGGTAAACTTCAAACAAGGCCTGCGTAATCCAAGCCTTCTTGTTGCATGAATACCAGACCGGAAGTTTGCTCACGTCCTTAAAACATATCGGGTCCTGGGACTTGCCGATGATGAACAACGGCAACTGTTTGGTTCCAACGGAAATCTTCTTGGTGCCCTTAAAACATCTGGGGTTCTCCGACTTCCCAATGATGAGAAGTGGCAACTTCTCGTCACCGACTGCGTTGGCCCCAACCATAACTGTAATTCTTTCTTTGCTATGCTTTCCCCCTGAGCAGGTGTCGCCGGAGAAACACAGCGTACGGTCCGGCAGCATTTTGTAGAAGACCCCTGTCTCATCGCAGTTGAAGATGTCTTGAGGCGCATACTCTTCCAACAACGCTCTCAGCTTATCCGAGCGGTAGTCGGTGACTGTGGCAGGATTAACGGCTCCACTTTCCCCGCATACTTTCTTGAATGAGACCCCATGTCTCTTCTTGAAACCGCGGAGCCATCCGTCTGTGAACTTGAAGTTCTCCACATTCATCTTCAATGCAAAGTCTTCCGCTTTCTGCTTCAACGTGTCACCCGAAACTGGAATATTCTTTGTGCGCACTCCTCTCAGCCACAGTTGCAGAGCCTCTTCCAGTTCCGGATGCTCTCCTTTTCTGTCATTTTTCTGTTCGTTGCCGTGAGAGCCTTCAAAAGCGGTCAAAATCTTGGACTTATTCTTGATGTACCCAGAAAGCGTCTGCTTCGTCAACTTGAATTCCTTCGCAACATCGGCTTGCGTACGTCCGTTCTCGACGAGTTTGATGATCGCCGCTTTCTTTTGTAGCGTCATGGTGGCATATTTCCCACGCTTCTTCGAAACATTCGGCGGCGTTGGATGAAGGGGTGGTGCCATGGCACTCAGTCTCCAAACCACGTAGCGCGAAAGACAAGAAGTTCTCCGCGCACGAAACTGACAACCGCACCACCGCGGACGTGAGAAATGGCGGGGAAGAAAGAGAACACTGTTGTGGCTGTTGCGCAAGACTTCAAATGCTACAAGTAAAAATGATGATGATGATAGCCTTATTGCAACGGGCGGTATCTTGCGCCACCTAGCAACAAAGCAAAAAGTGTTGATGATGATGGCGACTTGACTTAGGAGCGGCCAGCTACTACTGCTACTAAGCGCTGCCAATCCAAGCCAACTTAGAATTCAAAATGGCGCTCGCTCGGGGATTTTTTCCGGTAGCGCTGCTTAATGTGTACGAATAATCGAACTTTCGGACGTCGGATGGTACGAAAAATTGGTTGTGAATATGCACTATTTCTACCATGAAGGTCAGGGTTCCTTGCTTAGGTACGAAATATCGAACAAGTCCGAATTATCGGCGTCCGAAAAATCGGTCGGCGATTGTACTACCTAAGACTGCTTTAGAGGTATCTGTTGGAAGCTAAAAATACACGGTGCACGAAAAGATGACATCTGAAAAGGGGGAGACAGGGCAAGCACTAGAGCCTAGTATTGGCCATCGTGGTCCCTGTACAAGTAATACCATGATTAGAATGGATCCTTGGCCGCAGCAGAACAGTATGACCTAGGACGGTACCCTGGGCAAAGGGGAGTTTTGCTGTGGTTCGGATTCACTTGCGTAAAAAATAGAGTAGTTTCGGCGAGGCACCTGATGCTGGGAGCTCTCACTCCTCGATGACGCTCTCGATAAACGGTACCAGGCTATCGGCCGTGCGGAAGTTGATAATTTTCGTACACGCCAAGGCGCGCACATGCTGTAAGAAGTCTTAGTCCATCACGTAAACAGTCACACAGATGTATCTGTTTTTGGCGCGCGATGTCCAGCCATCCATTGTAATGGAATGACACTCCGCAACTCTACCGAAAATTTCCTGCAACTTTCTCTTTGCTTCCTTTTTTTTTCGACTCGTAGAGGTCCTGGATAATTGCTCGTGAGAAAGTCGTCGGCGGTGACACGCTGTAGTCTGGCATTGCAAATGCCACCATGTCAGTGAAACCTCCCTCTTTAACGACAGTGTATGGGTGCATTCCGCGAGCGATTAAGTTGCCAATCATCTTGGTCATGTGCTTTGCTCTTGGTGCCTTTGGTTTTATCTTTGGCTCGAAGGTGTCTGCTACTGACAGCTGACTCTGCATACTCCCACACTTGAGCTTGATGGTAGTTCCGCTTGCTAAATGCTCTTTCATGTAGGCCTGATGTACGTCCGAGTGATTCTTTAGATGGGACGCTAAGGTTGGACTAAAGCCAGGGTCGGCTGTCCCTGTACGATATGCCACGTGGGTCGAGGGGCAGTAAGAACCAACGTCAAGTTGACAGGTATTCCTTGGTTTACTTGTAAGTAGTTGGCTAGGTTACTGCAGTCAAAGTTGGCTGCATCTTCTTGAGGTTGCGGAGTCCTCGAGGCATCGGCCACATGGGGCCGGGGTTGTGGCGACGGAACGCCCATCAACGGGGTGGCCATGGGAGGCCGGTCGGCGCCTAACAGCTGGGTTTGCTGCTTTCCAGGCACCGAAGGGCTTGGCAATGCGTCAACAGGAGTTGTCTCTTCGGGAGACTGGGGTCCGGGTGGGCTTGGTGACAAAGCTCGAAAAGTTCCTTGGAGGTCCAACGGGAGCCTCTCTTGAAGGGTGACTGGCAAGGACGGTCCGGTACCGCGACGGAGTGAAAAAAGGGGTGGCGGGCACTCCCTTGTCGTCCTTGGCAGGTGCCTTCTTTGCCTCAGACTGCCGTTGGAGTCTTGAGGATTGCCTTGTGCTTCATGCATCGCGCATTAGTCCTTTGTGGGATTTTTAAGAAATATTTTCAGATTAGCTCGCGATACACAACGCCATCACTTTCGTTGTTCCCAGTGGCTGCAGCGTACACTCCAGCCATTCGGTACAACTTTTGCAGTGAGCAAATGGAAACGTAGCGTTGGCAATACACAAGTACACTGAGCACGTGCTGTCCACTGCAGGAAACACGAAAACTTACTTCATTACCCCTTTGGCTCTCAGGTAGGCGGGCGCTGTGGGCACTCTGTGTCCACAGATTCCCCTATGAGCACCGGTCCCCCGATGTAAAGGCACTTGGTCCTCCCTGCCCACAAAATGGCGCCCAACGTGCGGCTTCATGCTTTAATGAAGCAGGGTTTAGGGCATACCATCTGCCAGCGAGGCTGTACAACGTCGGTGTAAGGGGATTACAGTCCACTTTTGTACCGAAGTGAGTCATTATTCGGTTTTTCGGACTTGCGTACATCGACTTGTTGTTGTACTCGACAGCGAGCTCGTGGTAGCGGTTTGTTTTCCTTGGAACGTACTCTACCGGTGGACACTGAAGTAGGTGCACCACCTCACCGCTGGCGATCGCCGTGTATCTGTGTCCTTTTTTGTATGCATAAGCAAACTCGGGTCCTGATATGCTTGCTAGTGCTAGTAAGTTTCTTAACACCTTGGTCTCTGTGTCGCAATGGCATCTAATGATGTGTTTGTACATCGACGTCTTATGTCCCTGATTGTGTTTTTCTACATATACAAATTTAGCGTTGATGTACGACATGAGATCTACATTTTCGGTTTGGAGGCCAGTTTTCTTGAGCGTGAAACCGATTCCTTGGGTCTTCTCGATGATGAACAATTTAGGATGATCTGCGACGTGTCTGTGCTGTCGACAGACCTCTAAGGGTTTCACTAATGACAGAGCGATCGACACGCTCTCTTCCTGTACTACTACAACAGTTGGTGCTGAAGGTTTGTCCGTGCCGTGGTCTGGTATGAGGAACTCAGCCAGTCTCTCAAAGAGCACGTCAAGCTGTGAGCCGGAGCGCTCGCCGACAACTGGGTTCCTTGCCCAGAACGTGTCCGTTTTCAGGGTCCACACACTGGCCTCTGTTTAGTGCGCAGCGGTATCCGGTTGGGAACCTCGCTTTTGATGTCGTCAGATCCACGGCTGCCTTCCCATTTCGATGAGTGATTGTCAGTTGTGCCTGCACAACCACGCTATGGTATTGGAGCCCTCCGTAGGGGTTCGAACCCCCAGTACAGGTTCCTGCCACGTCAACTGAACCGACTGGAGTAACCTCGGACGTTGTAGTGGAATTTGGTCAAAGCTCACGGATCACTCTTTGTCTGAAATTAATACATTGCCATTGTTTGTTGTGCATTACAACTCTTTAGAAACGTATGTGACATAACTTGATACACCGTTAGCTACGATACTAGAGTGAGAGTACATACCACAATAACTGATCGTCTGCAACACTACTACTAGACACTGGTCGTACACCACTGTTTTTTACTTTCTCATTTGCACAAGCTAGATAGTGCGGTTCTCATTTTTCTTCCTAGGAGAGAATGTGGGGCAGCTGACGATCCCTTCGACCGAGATGGGGGTGACGCTCATAAGAGGATGTTCGCAGTCGTATGCTATGATTGCTCCACATGTAGTCAACGACAAAAACATGCATATCGCAACAGGCTGGGGAGAGATGGAGCATTGTGAGAGCATTCTCTCCCCCGAAAAGGCGTAAGCCGTGGACGTTCCAAGCGGAGTCATCCGACTTCAAGCCTGGTTTCTCCGTATTGTGTCGAAAAGAGTACGCCACCATGCTGGCCTACCCTCTTGCCCTCCCCTGCACGTGTCCCGTTTTCGGCGAAACAAATGAGCACTAGAGGTCTAGTGTAGGGCCTACGAAAAGCAGAATATTGCCTGAAAGGAACTTTACCTTGGTTGTCTCTGCTGGCAATCCCCCACTTGTCTCTGTGGTCCTGAAGCTCAACTCGGGTGCCACCAGTAGATATTTTCATGCCATTGCCATTCGTGGATATTTTTTTGAGTTGAAAGGAAGTATGAGCATGTTACACTCGCAAAGGAAATTAAAATGTATTTATAGTCTAATAATATAATATGCATAGTACACTCTGGGGTGGATCTGGTGCCTGAGGAAGCTGAGCAAGCTCCACAGTGTCCAGCTTGGCTGCTGAATCTCGTCCTGCGCAATTCCTGGCCTCCCAACCATACCTGGTTCGTATGGCCTGCCATGCCTGCTTGCACTTCTGCACTGCACTCTGCAGTCAAGAAACCAAATATTTACAAAATAAGGCATTTACTTTTTGAAGAAACATTCTAGGCCACATTGAAAGCAAAGAAGACTTTTTATAGTTCAAGTCACTATGGTACAAGTCATAAAAGTCTTAAAAGTTTTGACACTTATGATTTCACTGGGTTGGTTATTCGTTTTCTGTATTGTTTTGGAGGATGTTTGGCTGTTCCTTGATGATGTGGCCATCGGATACTTCTTTCAACATGCACTAAGTCTGGTTCAGAGGCAATGAATTATCTTTCGAATGTACTCAGTGTTTAACATTTGTAAGCTTGCTCATGTGCTTTATATACTTGCTTCAGTTTTTCATAGCCTCTTCAAGGTGCCGCACATTCATTAGGTACTTAGCTCGAACAATGCCCACACTTGTGTCCCAAGAAAACAAATGCCTGTCAGTTTCTTTTTTTATACAGGTATTCACTACGCACACTCTTTCATTGCACGCTACAGCATGGCACACATTTAAGAAAAAAAGTGTAGCAGCTTGCTGCGATGGGCAAATTGCCTTGAAATAGACTGCCAATCCTACTATGGCTAACCTAGCATGCACCTAGCATGCATGGGAGAATTGATGGCAGCCCTCAAACAAGGCAAGCCGCAGTCGACCCCTTGGCATGACGGCATCACGTGGCAGGAACTCCGCAGCCTACCAGAACACGCCCTAAAGAAACTACTGCAGATCATCAATGACTCCTCACACTGGGACCGTTCCTGACTGCCTCAAGCCCTCTCTCATATGTCCAACACCAAAGCAGGGGAAAGATCCATCAAACCCCAGTTATCTCCGGCCAATATCACTAACTTCAACAGTATGCAAGCTTATGGAGCGAATGCTTCAAACACGAATACAGTACCAAATCGAGTATGCAGACCCTCAACTGCATCCGACACAGGCGGGGTTTCGCCCGAATATGGTCACCCACAACTGTCTTTGGTTACTGCAATGGGTCATTAACAGAAAGAGCAGGAGAAGCCTCCCTGGCTACGTACTTACCCTCGATATGCGGAAAGCATTTGATAATGTCTCTCAGGAAGTCATTCTTCAGGAGCTGGCATCCCGTTATCCCAGTCAGAAGGCACAGGACTGGATCCGGGAATTCTTACAGCAACGACCAATACAGCTAAGGGACGCGGCACCGGGATGGGCCCCGAGAACCTACTTAACTTCTTTTGCAGCAGGCAGTCTTTTCTTTCACAATGTGATCAAGAGCCGCCGTCACAGCCCTTGCATCAAGCATGTTATTGCCACCACACATGAACCTTATTCTCCCAAAAAAAGCTCCGAAGGAGTCTCTGTTCAACTTTCTTGTCAGGACAAAGTCGGTGCCTTTTGCTAGAAGGAACCTCCGTCTGCACAGCCTCCGCAACCTTATGCGCACACGATTTTCTGAGCGCACTATTCAACAGTGAAACAGCAACACCTCTCTTGACCGTTTTGGCATGACAACTCATACAGTGCAACAATGGCTTCGGTTCATCTCTGCCGTACCTCCAGCACAAACCGTTCGCCAAACTCATCTTAACATGCAGAAACTGTATTGAACCATTTCTCGGAAATACAGTCACAAAGGCCAGCTTAGGCGCCGCGTTTAGGATGAAGTCCACAAGCATCGCCAAGTCACTGCCTCTCGTCGTACAAACCAAAATGTCATTGACATAGCGTTAGACTAAAGCGCTCCGACCTGACATCGACGTCAAACCGTTTCGACTTTCAGATCTAAAGCCCTTAAGTAAACTTCAGAAAGAGTGGGCATCAATTCTGAACTTATGCACACACCTTTTTTCTGAACCAATTCTCTTCGTTCAAAACCTACAGCAGTGACCAATAAATACCTCTCCAATAACACCAAGAAGCCTCTTATGCCTATGCCGTAACTTGACTGAAACTTAGCTAAACCTAACTCGAGCCAATCCCTCGCATGTTGCAACAACACACCCTGGTCTAATGAATAGTACAAATCTTCGATATCCAAAGAGGACACTCTGCAATCTTTGTGGTGAAACATCTCCAATAGTTCCACCAACTCTTCTGAATTCCTGAGCGAAAGTGGGTTTCGCACTGGTAAGACCGAAAGCCCTTTCACCAAAAATTTCGAAAGTACCTTTTGCCACGTCCCACCCTCATTGGTGACAATCCTCAAAATCATTCCAACTTTATGGTCCTTCAGGAAAAACTTAACTGACTGTGTGCCTTTTGTTGCTTTCCTTATCCGTCGCAGTATTTGAGTATCTAAGTAAGATGACGACGACGATGACAGTAAGCTGTGCTGGGTGACCGCGGCGCTTTTTCTGGCCCTGGACATGAATGCATTGGGGGTGGCAGTCGTCTTATTTCGACTGGGCCACCCCCCTGGAGCCGCTGCCTTTACCAAAGCGAGCAACCGCACCGTCAGGCGCCAGAACTTTGCCATTAAGAATGTAGATCGGACGGCCCGCCGAGGGTCGCCTTGGCTCTTTGGCCAGCTCGCCTGGGCCGTCACCGGGCCTCCAGGACTCGCGCGGCGGTTCGGAGGAGCGGGTCGTCCTCAATATGCATGGCATCTTTGTCACCGCCGGGCCGCCAGGGCTTTCCCAGCCCCAACGCACGGTGGGGCCTGCGGACGCCACCTTGGAGAGCTTGCCAGGACACTTCTGCCTGCTGGACGGGGGACCGGCACAGCGAGCAGCCCACTGGGTAGCACTGGGCCCACATCGCCCTCAACAGCGGCTCGCGCCCTCACACGGGGGCTTTATTTCACATCGTCAGCACCTCTCTGTCATCTATACGTCGTCGTCCTGCCCTCATACATATCATCTCATAATCATCATCACTAGACGTGGCACCGCGGGCCTCCATGGTACGGGCTGTTGCCTTTCCGCGGTGCCACGGCTCTCCTGAGCCACTAAAGATTAGTATTATTATTATTATTGTTGCATAGGACCCTGTTTGCAAGGTTTCCCTTGAGCTACAGGTCGTACTGCTGTCCAGTTTATCCCTGAGGCCAAACACTGCATCACCTTTCCTGTCGTAAATGCACTTAGGCTTTATGGCAGCCTCGTCAGTGATTAATGACTATGTACTGCTGAGCATTGAGGCTTCGTGAATCAGCCTTTCTTTTATGGCAGCACTCATTCCTGATGACGTTGGACTTGGGCCTGTGTATCTCTGAAGAGTGCACTTTTCTGGAAGTGTCAAAAGTTTCAATGCTCGAGCATGTTCATAGCCTTTTGGCGAAAGAAATCAACATATGACACACTCTCTGATGATCTCTTTGGGGTAGTATAGCAGTTTCTTCCCATAGTTTTTATCTGGTGAAGAAGAGACAGCGCCTATTTTCTCCCTTCTTAGAATCTGCAGCAATCTTGTGGACAGAAGTGTGCTGCTCATCGTCACGATAGAAGCTGGTCACTTTTCTTTTAGCTGCGAGCTGTTGCAGAAGCATCCCTCTCACCACCGCTCTTAAAGTGGTGGTGTGCAACCTGAGAGCAAAGTCTTCCGACCACGCAAAGATAACGGCTTGCTCGGTGAGCATCATTGTTTGTTTGTGTGCGAACTCTAGGCTTCTGACCGGGAATGCTGTCCGACACATTAAAAACGTCGTGAGAGCATTCAGCTGCTTGGGCTTTCCGCTTCGTTGGTTTCCATGGCAGTAGGGAATCGCGGGGTACAAGGTCCTTGAGAGGGGGGGGCTTCTTCGTGCTTGGTGCCAGGTAGGATGGATACTCTTCAAAGACTGTTGGCACGGCAACCGGAAGGAGCATTTTGATGCGGCACTCAGCAACATAGTCGCTATGACGGAAATGACTTGTCGTTGATAGTCAAATTTTTTCGTGAAGTGTTCTTTTTTCATTTAGAACACAGTTCTTCGTCACTTGGATATTGATGAAACGAAACACCTCGACTCCTAGGTCCTAGCGTCTTCCCAGATC
Organism: Ixodes persulcatus; assembly: GCA_013358835.2. NCBI lineage: Eukaryota > Metazoa > Arthropoda > Arachnida > Ixodida > Ixodidae > Ixodes > Ixodes persulcatus. Next base: position 392 of record JABSTQ010001459.1, on the reverse strand, counting down.
GAGTCTTGCAGAATGGCACACAGCAGTTAACCAAGCTATATCGGATACACGGCATGCGAGGCTTTGTCCACTCGGGCAAGTCGTTCAGCATCGTGCGCTCGAAACTTTTGGCTCATCGGAAGGAAGGCGGCCTAATGCGTGATCACGCATCGGAAACAAAGGAAGCATAAAAATACTTGAATACAGTTGAGTGTGGTGCGGCCAGCGCTGCTCCGGCGTGCTTTAGGGTGGAGGTTGGGGAAGGTCAGGGTGGTGGCGCCTTCACGCAGGAAGTAGTAGCGTTACACGAGAAAAAATCGCATTGCTCCCTCTGCGAGAACGGGGGTTGTAAGAAGAGCGTGCCTCGCCGCTCTAGACCGGCCGTGGAAGGGCATTCGATGTGACTGGCCTTT